>KZ808499.1:68187-86780 GCA_000696205.2 Oncopeltus fasciatus | reverse complement strand
ATATATATCAATAATTTACTCAACAGAATCATTTTTTTTTTTTAAGTAAAACTTTATTAGTGATTACATTCTACACATTTTGTGTAACTTATAATGCGCTGAATACTAATAAATACTAAATTATTATGATATATTGGCTCAAGGGTAAAACTTATAAGCTTTTCAGTTGGAAGATTTGGAGAGAAGAGAATATTCTAAAGCATAGAACAGAAATTTGAATTATAAGCATAAGAAATGAGCCTATACATGCTCATTGAATGGCTAGAAGTATGATAAGTCAACAGTTTACCTGCATCAGCAAGGACAATCAGAGGAAGCTTGTTGTTCTCCTTGTCGGTCTCTATCTCTCGTTCCAAAGCAGCTAGATCCATCTTTTGAGAGCCAAAGAGCGTGTTACAAGGAATAGCATTCAAGCATCTCAATGGAAGACCAAGCTGTAAATACAAATTATACATCTGCATCAAATCAAAGAAGAGTAAAGAATAAATATGGTGAAAAAGGCACATTTGGATGGGTAACGGAAAAAGGTGGCAGATGAGACTTTCTCACAAAATCTCAACTATAGTGACTTAAAATAAGAATTTCAAAGAACTTTGACTTCTTTTAACTGAAGTATTAAACTTGGAGCACACTATTCAATATCTATAGCAGCATATTGCCTTCCTTTGATATAATAAAATAAATTAACAACATAATAATAAATCTGATCATGATAAATATTCTAACTAATTTAATTAATTTATCAGTTTTACCACTGTGTTTGTATGCTTGCAAGGAATGTGTGTACTTATATTGTCCTCCATCCTGTATGAACAGGAATAAGCCTAAAATAAGGATATAATGGTATCCATTATTGATAAAGTAACTTAATATTGAATAAAATAGTTTACCTTATGAGATCATTCATATATCCTAGATCAATAGGACTAATTATTATTATTTTTTTTTTTTTTTTTTTTTTACATTGATTGTTTTCTCAATGAAATTTGACATACTCTTTAGAGAGTATCTGAAATTATGCGTGAGCACAAAAACTTTTTTCAATGTAGCAAACATAATAATTAGATTAGAGTAAATAAACTCTAAAGAGATTTGTTTATTGATTTAAAACATATTTTAACAACTATATAGTCACACTGAAGGAATTAGTGTGGGGATTTACCGAAACTATAAATTCTTAACTTGAGAAATTAAGAAACCAATAATTGTTTTTCTAAATGAACTTCTGTACATAGCTGTTAATTGTAAATTGAAAGACTAAGTGAAATTGAGAGACTAGAAAAGCTGGGTGAATAGGAATGGGGGATTACCTTCAATGTCAAGAGTAAATACAAAACGTTTCTTCGACCCAAAATTATTTTAGAGCAATGAAACTGAACCCTGATTCATTAATTATTAAAATACACTTTCTATAAGTGTAAGGGATTACATTACATTGAAAGTTCAAATAAAAATATTCATCAACTATGATACTGAAGAATTCACTTAGTTTATACAGCTTCTGCATGAAGGACTTTTTCTTTCCAGTTTAAAAAAGTAAGTAAATAAAATAATACTAAAGTGGGAGAAATGAATTCCAAAATTACTTAAAATCAATTTAAATTAAAAAAAAAAAACTGACCCCATNAATGGTAAGAAAATGCCAAGAAAGTAAGAATCTCTTTTAAGCATAGATGCTATTAGACCCTTACTTGATGTTAAATCAACCAATTTATGCAATTCTTTGACATTAAAAGAAACTAGATTCATTGGCACAGGAAGGAGTTGAAAAAATAATCTGTTTCTGAGAAGTTCCCTACAACTGCAGGGGTCAACGCTGCTTATGTCAACAGTTTTTCTCTTTATTTAACTGACCTATAAGATAGAGTATAGAGAGTTAACTCCATACCTGAGTGCAGATAAACTGTACTATTCCAATAGGGGATGTCACACTTGTATATATAATCGGCAGTTTCTTGATAGCCTCATATCCCAGCTCAGAGAAATGTGGGATCTTGGTGTTGAGAAGTGCACGTACGACCCTCACAATCCCACCCAGCTGATCATCATGGTAGCAAACTTTGTAATTTTCACATCTGTTTGGTAAATAAAATATAATAATCAAATGTCTAAAATTAATAACATTCTTAAAAGGCTTAAGAATTAAATCATAAATGCATCAGGACAAACTGTTCAGTAAATGTGATTGACCAAGCCATCAGAGAGACCAGACAATTAACTATATCTAATAACTTTGTGTGAAAATTATTAATAAGGTGCTCGAGAATTATTGAGAGAATATTTATATATTGATAATAACTTAAAATCAACAATAATAATTTAATTTTATGGTAATTCTCAAATACCAATAGGTCTCATATTTTTATCATATTATTTAATTTTTTTTAAATAACAAAAAAACTTTAAAGACACTAATTTTAATTTAAAAAAAAACATTTTTTCTCTTATGACATTGTACTTCAACAGCCTTGAAGATGGCTTACAATATATACATGGTAATACCTGGTAATTATACATAGTAATACTTGGTAATTATACCTAGAAATATATATCTGGTATCATTAATTTTTATTTTTTATTCTTANTAATAGATATATATATATATATGTACTTCAACAAGAAACACTTTTGGAACTGAATGAACACTCAGCAAATGAAGCACTAGATTCATTAAAAAAATAGATAAATAAGTTGAGCTTACTCAATTTAAGAGAATCAATCATTTCATTCACTGGTCAGGTGTGACAAAAACACCTACACATGCAAAGTGTGTTGGTGTGTGTGTTATAATTTGTTTAACAGTTTACAACACTGCTCAATTAACATATCTACATCAGTAGTCTAATGAATCTGAAATAAGAACTAAGATAGAATTGTAGTCCAAAATTTTCCTCTAAAATCCCAAGCCTTTTGGTTGCTTCTATAGTTTAACCTGTTATTTCTCAGAACACAGTAATAACATGAGAACAGGGCCGTTGCCTGATACTTGTTTTTTGCATGCTGTATACACACTCAGTAGAAATGAAAATCCCTTTTACAGACTAAATTGCAACTAAATTTTACATGCCTGAAGAGATCAGTCACAAGGAGGTCAACTGTGTTGGAGATCTTGCTGGAAAGATGGGCTATGTGATTCCGTTCGAGGGAGCCAGAGTAAGCTGCGATTGCATGGCTGACCACAGACAGTCTGCTAGCATCACATAGCTCAGGCAAGGCAGTGTACTCCACCTCATTCTCACTATCATGTAGCAATAGATCCTGAAAGAAATAAACAAAGAAATTAATTTTTTTTTTGTCAAATTTTACTACATAAAAAGCATATAGCAAAAATAAATATGAGTGTTATTTTTATCAGAAAAATCTCAGAAATAAATATTTAACAGATTTAACAATAAAGTCAAAATGCAAATACTTCCAATAGGTTTTAATTTTGTTTCAATTTATAAGTTGAAATGTATTTGAGTGATTTATATCTTTAACTTCGGAAGTAATTACTTGTTGTTTTTAAATTATCATTACTACTTGATCTCACTTGAGTTCTTATTTATTTTTCCAAACTGCAACAATTATTAATATTGGCCCTCCTAAACAACAATACTTACCTTCCTTTTCAGAAGTTTAACTTTAATTATATTTGTAAAGTCTATTTTATTTTACATGTTAATTTTTTCTTCCTAATCATAAACCCCTTTAAGGTAAACGTTAATTTTTTCTTACAGTTCATTTTCAACCACTCACAACTCTAATGAATAACCCTATCCCCTAATATCCTTTAGTGGCTTCCAATAAGATCCAGTGCACATAGAGCTGCCATGGCAGGAACACTCATAAAAGAAGACTGAGCTCAGCAGATGGAATCAATGATTTTGAAATAAAAAAGAAATGAAAATAAAAATAAATGTAAAGTGAGAACAAGTGGATGTTATTTGATAACCCTAATTTACTTTCTTATAAAAAGAAAAAAAAAATGTTACTATAAATAGTCTTAAATATATGCTTTCCAATAAATTGATACAAAAAATATTATAGAAAAGTACCTTTAATACCTTAAACTTTCTAGACAATTTTGGTAAACAATTTTTGTGAAAGAGACATTTGAAAAATATCCTTATTTTGGTAACTATATCCTTGTCTAAAGATTATTGTTCTATGATGTTAAGTAGTACAGATTTTAAAAGAAAGCCTGTAAAGAATTGGAAGCATCGCTTATTTACAGCACATATAAAAAAAAAAAAAAAATATGGTTCACTTTAACCAGCAATAAGAACATTTATAGCTTAAAACATGACACCATAATTTTAAGAGCAACTGGCAAAATATAAACATGAAAGAGCAAGAATGTCTAATGAGTTCACTTGTTTCTACTCATTTTCATTTATGACTAACTACAGCACCATATAACAAAGTTCCTCATGATCAGGTAACTATTGTACTACTAAATACCTCAAATGTTTTCTGTTTGGCAGTTCAGGCTTCAAGTTCATTAAAATTATTATTTGTCAAAGAGTAACAATATAAATAATTTAAAGAAATATTTCTCTCTTAAGTGCTCAAAAAGCTCTAAAAGGAGGTGAAGTAATGGTTCCCTGAAACAAATGGTAAGAAAATGCCAAGAAAGTAAGAATCTCTTTTAAGCATAGATGCTATTAGACCCTTACTTGATGTTAAATCAACCAATTTATGCAATTCTTTGACATTAAAAGAAACTAGATTCATTGGCACAGGAAGGAGTTGAAAAAATAATCTGTTTCTGAGAAGTTCCCTACAACTGCAGGGGTCAACGCTGCTTATGTCAACAGTTTTTCTCTTTATTTAACTGACCTATAAGATAGAGTATACATACTTATGTAGACAAAATGGTATTAATGATAAATGACCAAATTTATCACTTGAACCAGCTGAGCAAAGAATGATAAATAATATAATGCACACTGGAAACTGGACTTTGTGAGGCTTAAGGGTGTACAAACATAAGTCAAAAAATTAGTAAAGGTTTACCAAAACACTCTTAAATATTGGATCAACAATATTATGGAATCATTTATTCCAAAAGTGCTCAGGAATTTATTTCAAATATAAGAAATTGTGATGAATGTTTGATAACACTAATTGTCATCAACTTCGCTACCAGGGCAAATAAAAGAATAAATTATTCATACTTTTCCTAATTCTTCTAAAATTAAGTTGCTAATGCAAAAACAGTGAAAGGAAATATATCAGCACTCTTAGCTAAATTTGCTAGACTATACCTCCAGAATCTCCTAAAACTCCCCAAATCTCCTGCACGATCTGCTTTCAATCTTAAGAAGCTTAATGACAAATCTCTATTTTTTCTAAGCCAACCAGTTAGATATCTAATAATCAAGAATTATAAAATCCAGCAGAATACCAATTTACTTATCAACAATCATTAATACTGGTTTGTTTTCTTTCAACTTAACCCCCCCCCCAAAAAAAAGTGACTTTTATTATTTCTTTAAAAATATAAGCTAAAATTTTAATAAATCAATATCAATAAAAAATTTTAAAAAGCAAATTAAGAACAAAAAATAAAACTGAAATATCCATATATTTTATTGAAAATCTTAATTTAATCAATGATTGCTGATATAAATTGTGAGATCTAGAAAAATAGTGGTTACCATGGGAGTGATTCAGCAGTATTGATTTGGAATATTATAAAATAAAATGGACCGTTTGTAACCATACAAGGATTCATGACACATGATTTATTAATCCAAAATACCATAAAATAATGTTAAAAATAATCACTGATCCATCCCTCTTAATAGATCCTTTAATACATATAAAATAGGGTTTAGGGCAGAAAAACTAATGACTTCTAAGAAAAAACAAAACAATTAGTGTCATTGTGTGCACAAAAATTCATTGATAGAAATACTATGATGCCTATTACTGTCTATTGACTTTGGATTTGATTAAGAAAACAACTCTTAAGAGGAATCTAATCACAAAAATATTACCTATACTTATGTAAGCCAATCTTTCCTGTTTAGAACGAACCTAATTATAAACCCAAAGCACCTGCAATAGGCAACCACACTGAAGGTGAGTCAACAGAATATTCAAGAGGACAATATATTTTTGGACCTAGGATAGGAGCCAATCCCATAAATTTAGCTAACACTGATTTCTCAATAAATTTTTATATGAGCCACAAACTTACTTCATGCTCTTAGGAAAAGTTTTTTCCATTGGCTATAGAGATTTTATGTCAGTAATTCAATTTTAAAATTACATGAAAAGGCATAGGTGTAAATTTTTCAAGTTCTGAATTATTGCAATCCATGTAGGGCATTAACAACAATGCAGAAAATTTAAATAAAATAAAGAGTATAACCTAAGTATTAAAAATAAATTATTTACTTCCACAAGTACGAGTTGGTTCTAATGACATAACTGAAATTAAATATAGTTTAGAATTGAGAGAATATTGAGTTTAGAATTATGCTTACCTCTAGTTGATGTAAAACAGGCTTAGGTTGTACATCAGGGCTCTCTTCTGCAGTAGGTAACTCATTCTCAGTTTCAACTGAAGTTTCGGGAGAAGAATAAGTTTTCCCAATCACCGCTTCTTCTAGCCGGCCTATCACCTGAGACACTTGAAACTCTATCTCTCCTACAGGTCCTTTCTAAAACAATGGGCAAAGAGATGGAAGGGATACTAACAGAAAATGTAAACAAACTTAATAAAACTATAAGTAACATAGCAATATCAATTTGTTTCTCTTTCTCATTCTGAGAGAAATAAATATTTTAAAAAGAAGAGTGGATAATGCAAAGTGAATAACTGGGACATGAAAGTAAACCATGTAAATTGGTGCAAGTGGAGGAACGAGAGGAGAAATATAGCTCAAGCCTACATAGGCAGCTTGCTCAGAGAGTACACTATACCTTGAGTAAATATGAAGAAATATATCTACCTTGATTTCGCCGTTCTCCGTCATTTTGACATTCTTACCAGTGTTTACACCGGCAGAGGCCATCGTGGCACTAGATCAGCTGATCCCTTACCACCTCAACCCGCCAATTTTAAACTTCTAAGGCACTCACAGAGAAATCTACATTGATTTTTCTACTGAAATCTCTTAGCAATGGATGAAGTAATATTTTGAATTTTTATGTAAGAATGTAATATTTTACAGTTTATTAGTGTAGGTTATTAACATGAAAATTCAAAAGTGAAATTTAACTCAAGGACAGTAAACAGGAATCCTATATTGTGTTATTTAATTTTTGAGAATTCTGTTAAAAATGTCGTTTAGAAACTTGAAAATAAAAATAATTTCTTAAAATTTAATTGAAGTTGCAGTGGTGGGTGTGAGAGGCAGAGGAAGAATCATCGTGCACAGCAGAGATAAGGAATTATAGCATGAAGCTATTTTTCACTGGTGATCTTTAAGTATCTGCCACTGTCATGGACTTAAAAATAACAGTGGCTGTGAAGAAAACCCTTCTTCGATTTGTAACTAATATTGAAATAGGTGTTTTTCATTCCAAGTATTGAGTTCTGAAGAATTCTCTCTGTTCCGTGCTGCTTTTCTCTAAGATTCTCGCAAATCTATGATTGCAGTAAAGTTTCTGTTTATTTTTTTATTGCTCATCAACTGCTATTGGCCATTAGTGCATATTTTTAAAGCTCCTGCTATTTAAAGATTGACCTCCAGTTAGCTATGGATCGAAGTTACTTAAAGAATTTAAACAGAGGTTAATAATTAACTAATTTTCAAGTAAATAATTGTTTTAACAAGAGAGAAAGAAAGAGAGATTAGATATCTTTATTGTACATCACAACAAATATAATAGTTATAATGGAAATAAAAGGAACAGTACAAGCATTACAAAAATTCATGCAAGCATCTACATCTAATTACATAAATTATCCTCCAAACAAAAATTCTATTCCCTTCCCTACGAATCCCCCAATGGGCACTACAGAATAAAAAAATAATAATCTGTGATGTTCTTGCCTATTCGGTTGCCATAAAATGTTTAAAGTAGGTCTTTCGGAAGAACGACGACCCTTTAACTTGAGAGAGTGTGTGAGAGGTGGGGGAGGAGAGAGAAAGTGGGGGAGAAAGAAGAACCGTTGGATGAGATTGTTAATGCTGAAATAGGTCAGGGGATGGAAGAATGGCGGGGGTTTAGGAGTTCAAAAATTGAAATCGTAATACATATGTTCGTTAGCATACATTTTAGAGAAAAAAAGTATAGAAAAAATAGTAATGAAATGTTGGTTACATTATTAGATGATTTTAGTTGGGGTTCGGTCAAGGTAGATCCAAAAAAATACAAATTAAAAAAAAAATTGTATTTTTTAAAAAGATTATCTGCCAACGTTTCGGCTTACATTGTAAGCCATCTTCAGGGCTGTAGAAATAAAATGTCATGAGAATACAATAATAATTGACAATATTATAATACAGAAGTACCATAATGTAATGTGATTTTTTGTTGTAACAGAAATTTGTTCTATGTCCATTCGGAACGTCAGAATGTCAGAACGGACATAGAATAAATTTTTTCACCTTATTCAAACATTTTCAACATTTTAAAAACCATTATCCCTTCTTCAAACAAAACCTGTCAAACATTTTTCCTAGTTCCAAAGTTACTTATTCCCAATAATACCTTTCCTTTTTTCCTTTGTCCTTTTTATTGCCCCCTTTTTAAATAGACCGCTTTCCCTTTGTACCTTCTGCCTCTTACCTTCCCCCCACCCTTCCACCACCCACGGTTTAAATTTAAAAAATTCACCTTTTTTTTTAAATTTGTATTTTTTTGGCTCTACCTTGACCGAACCCCAACTAAAATCATCTAAGAATAATATCTACGGTCAAAAAACTCTCCTTTTGAATGTTGGTTATATTTAAAAAAAATATAAACCCTCATTAAGTAAGATATTTAAGAGTGTAAGAAGGATGACTGGGTGTTTCCCTCGCTACTCCTTTCTGGCCGCTCTTGGTTAGACTATGTGCTCTTCCTTTGACATTCCATTAACAAAGTACAAATAAAAATAATCATTTGAAGTGTGGCTGATACCCGCCTCCTTTCTCTTTACTTCCAGATAACACTCTTATCAGATGTCCTTATCTGTATGGTGGGTCAGAGTCAGTGAGCGCCTGTGTCGCGTCCTCTCCATTCGACAGTGTTCGTCGGGGGGGGGGGGATAAGTCCTCCTGAACCCCCCCTCCCTCTTTACTCTCCGCCCGAGTGTATCATTAATTATGTGACTGTATTTATGGATCAATTTTAACAAAAAATACGTGATTTTACGGGTTATTCAGTCTTTTCGTGATGTTGCCAGCGAGTGTCATTGTTGCTCGTTTTCGTTTGTCTGTCTGTCACAGTGAAAGTAGCTGTTTGATTATGGTGTCTGAGTGAGTATTCAGTGTTTGTTAATTATGGTCTTGTCTGGTGACTTAGTTCTGTAGATTTGTATGTCTTCTAGTATGTCTATCGTCCTTTCGTTCCATCGCGCTCTGCAAGTCCGTGGGGTTGTGTGCGCTGTTCTGTATGTTTGTTCTACGTCCCCTAAATATGTGTCCTGCCCTACCTCGCATCCAATTATAAGTTCTGTCCTGTTTGAAAGTATGTAAGTCTGTTTGCACAAGCATATCTGTCTGTACATTCCATTTTATTTGTATTGATCATTATTTTTGTTGCATAAGTGTAAATTCTGTTTCTGTGTGTTGTCTGTCCTTACTTCTACGGATGTTATAAGTTTGTATGTTTCAGGTCCTGGGTAAGCTATGTTAGAGTCTTTATTTATTTATCCAAACGTTTTGTTTGTCTTTATAGCTGTATTCCCTGAGTAGTTTGTCTTCGGTGGTTGAACTCGTTAATATGAGAGATTGTTTATGTAATCTGTAGCTGTTTGTCATTGCCGGACTGGTTTTAGGTACTCGTAAATTATACCGTCTACGTATCGGCAGTAGTTTTACCTTGCGATTTTCCATGATGTTCATAATGTGTTGTATAAATGTATCTATCGGTATAGAAGACGTCAGATTTCTCATTCCAATACCGTCTGTTGGTTTGTATATTGTTTATTGTCGAACGAGAAGTAGTTCTGTTTTAAGATCGTGAAATTCAAATTTTCAACAGACTTAGTCGAAAATATCGATACTTAATATTTCAAATCTGAAAGATGTCGCTCTGATGTAGAAAGTAAGTGATTCCTTTCACAGTTCTCAGTGAGTAAATTTGGTACTGCTTGCGTTTGAAAATGATTGACTTCATTTTATATGGAGTATTAATTCGCCAAAGACTGTAATAAAACAGAGCTAGTGATTATTAATCAATTCCAGTCAAATTCACGAATGCAAGCACTCACACACACACACACACACACACACACATGCTTCTACGCACACGCGGTCACATACGCACACACCTTGTGTTAGTCTGTTGGCATACTAGCGTTATAAAATAAAGAAATGAAATTTGATATTAGAATGCCAAGGGAGATTAATTTGAAAAAAGACAGTGTGGAAGTAAATTTTTACGAAAAGCTGACATATTGTTTTAAAAATGTAATATTAAAGTTAATAATAAATGTTCTCTCCCTCGTGTCAATGCCACTCACGGCCATCGGATATCCTTGTGAGCAATTACAAAATGTAAACCTATTTACAGAATATAATAACCAAATAAAAAAATAAATAAATAAATAAATGGCTCCCACCTTGTCAATGTGGCAAGATTCCTTGATTATCGTTGGTAATAGAAATCTGATTTTTGAAAAATTTAAACGGTTCTTCACCAATATTATATTGGATAAGTAAAATATATGGTCTATAAAATTATATATATATAATAAATTCGATATTTAAGTGTATTTTTGCAAACACTTAGATGAATTCGTTAACGGCTGAAATCGGTGAAAAGGGCTTTAGAGGAAGATCAAAATTTATTAAGATAATATCTTCCAAATTGTTTTCATAACTCATATTTATTTTTTATTCTAAGATTATTAGTTGGTATTAGCTACGACTCGATCTCCCTGTATCCGTTCGTACACAATTCACGGATTAATTGGATTGCTGTTAGCGAAGCCCTTGATCCCTTCAATAAAAATCTATGACACTTTAATGTTCCATAAATATTGTGAACTGGAGTACAAAGGGTACTTAGGAACGGCCCTTTGTTATGTAAAATCGATGTTGCTTAAACACCTGATTGCACTTACTGGCTGGAGACAGATAGAATATACCTGTATTTCAAGTGTATATCAGGCTGATTCATGTACACTATTGAAATTCATCACATACACAATGAGAGAGAAATTCATTACCACACAAAAAACATTGTATTGCCTTGAACAACTGGTTCAATTACTTTAAAAAAACCTTCCTTGGCGTGTAAATGTCACTGTGACATAACTTAGGTAGGTTCAGACTTAATTTTAGGAAGACATAAAATGACTCCTTCTTGAAAGTCCCTCTTATGGTAAGCATCAACTATGGTGGAATCATCATGGGAAAAAAAGGAGGAGTATATGGGAATTCTCAGAGCTCTCTCTCTCTCTCTCTCTCTCTCTCTATATATATATATATATATATAAAGGGATTACTGCCTTAATAGGGAGGAATATTGATAATACTTTGTCCAGTGACTCCTCAACCTCTGAGTTATTGGACAAACTATCAGGATCTGGATGAGAACTGAATATTTGCTTGTGATACTGAGCAAACATTTACTTCCTTACTGCGTGGCACTAGAGCCCGTGGTGGGCCTTGGTCTCCTGAACAATGTTCCTCCATCTGTTTCTATCCCTCGATTTCTGCCTCCACGCCGAGACGTCCAGCATCCTCAAGTCTTCCTCGAGGTGCCGCAACCATCGTCTTCTTGGGCGGCCAACTCTTCTTTTGCCGATTGTTCGGCATTCAATTAGGGGGCATTCGTAGAGTACGGCCCAAACATTCAAGACGGCGTGTTTTTATGAACTTGACCACATTGGGGTCTTTCTATAGCGAGTAAAGTTCGGTGTTTGGTCGTAGCCTCCATGTATTTGTCTGGTTATCAAGATCCGGACCATGAATCTCTCTTAACATTTTCCGTTTAAAAAACGATAAGTGGTTCTTCAAGAAGAAGGTCAAAGTCCACGTCTCCGCTCCATATTTAAGGACTGGCCGAATTAAGGTTTTATACAACCTTGTATTAGTTTTTTGGGACAACGGTCTACTTTTAAAAAACTTAATATTGCCGAAATATGCCCTATTTCCTGCCATGATACTTCCCTTCACTTCATTTTCATCGTTCAATTCTGAGCATAGATATATGAAATTTTTAACTTTTTCGAAGGAATACCCATCGATGTCTAAAGTACTACAGCTAAGGCCTAAATTAGTGCTCATGTATTTCGTTCGTTTTATTTCCATTTATATGAAGAGCCATTTTTTAAGTTTCGTTGTTAAGCGTACCAAACGACTCTTTAAGGGATGAAATATTACTAGAAATCAGGCATGTATCGTCAGCGTATGCACATAACTGCTTGTAAGAGTGTAAGATATTTTCTGAGATATTTAACTTTATATCCCACTATGTAAGGCCAGATTGATGAGAGTGGGTGAAAGGGATGCGCCTTGTCTCACGCCAGTCGAAATAGGAAAATCAAAACTTATATTACCACACGCAATGACCTTACCATCACTATCACCAAGTGTCGAGATATTAAAGTCTTTTAGAGCTTCAATTAGTTTCGCTCGGTTGACACAATCAAAAGCCTGCTGGCAATCAATAAAGAGGAGATGAAGGTCAATTTTATATTCCCAACACTTCTCAAGTAAATTCCTCATTATAAATATTTGGTCTGTTTTCCCCATTCCTCGCCGGAAGCCGCACTGGTAGTCGGTTATCATGTTTTCGGCAAAGAGGTTTAATTTTTTCAATATAATATTGAAAGAATTTTGTATGCCACTGCGAGAATGAGAGATTCCTCCGTAATTATTGCATGACCGTAATTTGTCACCCTTTTTTATAGATAGGACATATGAGGATAGTTCTCCATTTTTTGGGCATTTCTTCTTATTCCCATCTGTCTAGAATCAGGGAATATACATAGTTGGGTCTGTATAATTTCTTTACAGTTTAAAAAAAAAAAAAAAAAAAAAAAATTCTGTTACGAGTGAGTCATCACCAGGTGTTATATTGTTTTTTTTTTTTTAATTTTTTGATCGATTCTAAGAAATCGTCCATTTACGGTGGCTCGAGATCATCCTCATTTGCCACTGTCTACTCGTAGCATTATTGTCGGTGTCAACCGCTTGAGCTCCTATACTTGAAATGCTCTGCCCATCTGTCGATAGCTTCCGCTTTTTCTTCTATCACTCTACCCTCTTAATTTTTAAACGAATCAATTTTAGGTTGGAAGCCTCTATTTATATATTTTACCGCACCGTAAAACTTTTTTGTTTCATTTTTACTTCTTAGTTCTTCTATCTCCTCCCCCTGCTTTCTTTAGAAGTCCTTTTTCCTTTTTGCCCTTTGGCGGCTTAATTAGTAATCACCATTGCTCTGCCTTGTAGCGCGGTTTAACAAAATCAATCTGTGTTCGTTTCTTAATCTTAGCACTTCACGGCATCCATTATCGAACCATTCCTCGCATCGCATTTTTTTTTTTTTTCAATGATGGCGTTGGCTGTTTCTTCAATAACTTTACTGATCCTACTCCATTTTGCTCCTAAAGTCGTTTCTTTCTCAGGATTTTCATTGTTCAATTCTTCAATCGTCTTCTTATTTCCCAGTTCCTTATATTCCTCCAATTTTTCGGGGTCTTTAAACTTGTCTCAAGCTGTTCTTTTATATCTTCCTTCGCTGCAAACTTTACATTCGTTCTCTAAATATAATTTTCACGAGGAAGTGATCCGGATCACAATTTGGGCCTCTAGCAGTTCTAACATCAATCACTGAGGAAGAGTGGCGTTTTGATATTAACACATGATCAATTAGGGTTAAGGTACCATATGGTGATTTACCAGTTCTAATGTGTATTTTCTTGTACGGGAAACAAGTACTTTTTTTTATCACATATTTGCTTCAGCAAATTCGCACAGGTATCTACCATTATCGTTTGTTACATTATGAAGTGAGTAGGTTCCAGCGACGGTTCGTGTAAAATTCTCCTTGATTAACTGAGCATTAACCAAGCACGATTTGCGTTTTTGCTTCATATTTGGGGCTACATTGAAGGGTTCTTTCCAACTGTTGGTAAAAGGCTAGCTTCTCATCATCACCATCCTTAGTCGGTGCATAGACAGAGATTAGGGTTGTATTTCTTATTTGTATTTCCCTTAAGACGTATCTTGCATATTTTATCGTTAATTGGTTCAAATGATAGTAAACTGTGCCGCAGTCTTTTCGTTAATACGAATCCGGTTCCTCTTTGTCCAGTTTTCTTCGCTCCACTATACATGGTATATTCCTTCTTGTCAAGTCTACCCTTCCCACCCCATCTAATCACTGATGTTGCTTAAACATCTGATTACATTTACTAGCTGGAGACAGAATATACTTGGATTTCAAGTGTATCAGGCTGATTCATGTACTCTAATGAAATTCATCAGATACATAATGAAAGAGAAATTCAAACAAACATTGTGTTTCCTTGAACAACTGGTTCAATTGCTTTAAAAACCTCCCTAGGAAGACATGAAATGACTCCTTCTCGAAAGTCCCTCTTATAGTAAGGCCAACTATGGTGGAATCAATATGGGAAAAAAAGGTAGGAGTATGTGGGAATTCTCAGAACAACTAGTTTTCTCTCCAGAGAATATATATATACATAAAGGGATTACTTTGTATTGTGGGAATGCTTACTCCTCAACCTCTAAGTTATTGGACAAACTATCAGGATCTGGATGAGAATTGAATATTTGCTTGTGATACTGAGCAAACATTTACATAATCAATTTTTGAAGATGCCCAGGAACCATTTTCTTGGTACAAGGGGGTGGAAGCTCTATGATTTTTTAAAACATTTTGCGAGTAACAATCCATTAGGATTTGCCCGCTGTTGAGAGAATGGACAGGTGGGTATTAAATGCTTTATTTCCTAAAGTTTTTATTTTATGAGAAAGGATAGCTATTGAAACTTCCTATTATCTGAGAGATGCCAATATATATATGAAAAACAGCTCGCTTTTAATGCTTAACTAGTGTAAGGTTTTATTCAATCAGGGAGGGACTAATGTAAACTTATAGTCAAATGGGTGCAAGAATGTCCCATGTTTCCCTCTAAAGGTATTGCTGAATATATAAAGTAAAGAGCAGTACACCACCATCTAGCTCTATAGAGGTTTCAATAGGATTTCGAGGTCAAGGTACTCTTCAAGTAGAGTTCTGAAGAAAGATCAGTCTACGAGACCATTCATTAGATTGGTGGCAATCAATTGTATAGGGATGGTGTGAGAAGGATGGGACTGGGTTCAAAGAAAGACATTCAAGGATGTTAAAGTATAATTTCAAATGAAGAGTTTTAGACCAAAGGGATTATTAGTAGATAATTTTGTTGGGATTCGGTCAAGGCTGATCCAAAAAAAGAAAAAAAAAAAGTATTTTATTGTCTACTGACAATACAATTACATTGTAAGCCATCTTTAGGGCTATCATGAAGGCCAAAGGGGACATCATGCCATCTGGATCAAAAGTCCACTTCATTTAGATATTCCTGATATTTGTGACATTGAATAAGGTCACAGTGAGGGTGGAGCTTCTCCACTCAGAGTGAGGTTATGTTACATACCAGTTCCAGATGTCCCTTGAGATCAACAATGAACATAGGCAGTGGAGTCTTTATTGGAGCATCCTTACCAGACCTGTTAACTGTGATATTGATAGCATTGACATTATTCTTTAAACAATTAGATGAGATCATCAATGAAATTAAGGGGAGAAAAGTGAGATTAACAAGTTTAAAAAGTAAACAGTGATTGATTCTTTCAGTATTCAATTATTTATTGACTTTTAAAATCATAATGGGTATAAATAGTGGCATTTTATAACAAATAAAATTTCAATTAATTTTAATTAAATTTTACTAAAATTGTATAGTAAGGAAGTCACTAATAAGGTAATTATTAGCAGCATTATTTTTAAATTATAGATACCAACTTATGGTTTTGATTATCATACTGTAAATCATTAATGAAGTTTCAATTTCACTTAATAGTTAAATATTTTGCCTCACTCTTTCTACCATCATTCCAAAATTAATCCATAAATGGTTTGACTGTAAAAGTAAGAAAGTCTAAATACGACAAATTGTGAGCATATTTATTTTTGCTAATTTATGACAAAATGTATAAATTAAAGTATGCAAAATCTATAACTTAATAAAATGTATGTTCTATATCAGTTTTGTGAAAAGCATCTCCAAGAAAAGATTTTTAAAAATACACGACTCCACTAGTGCGGATTGAACAGTTCTTCCTCTTCCCATGGGCCTTAATTGAGCCATCTTTGTTCTTTTCAAATTAAAAGTTGACTCCAATTTATGCTTATCTTTTATAAAACCTGGGTAAGTAGAGTGCAGTTATTGCTGCCCCTGCATGACAAGAGATCTCCACAAAATTGTTTTTATAATCAAATGAAGTTTGGAAGATTTTTCATAAATAAGGCCCAAAATATGAGAGAATTTTATTTTCCTGAAATCATTCCATTTTCATATATTGATAAGTAGGAATAGAAAAGTTCCTTTTTGCCACTAATCCATCCCAAAAATCCTCATCATTATTGTTGAATAGTATGAACTTAAATGATAAAAACATTAAATGATAAAATGTCAAGTAAAAAAAAAAAGAAAATCCTACATTAGTTATTTCAATTTAAAACTTAACTGTGCATATGACAATGGAGGAGAATAAAGACTAAGGATTTCACAAATTATGGCAGAGCTTACGGTATACTGATATAATTTGGCCATTTGGCTTACCTTAAGTTTTAAAGTAGTGCTGGAGGGGACTTAGAACAGCAGAGCTGAAGAATGAGTAAGTGATTAGCAGGTGTTTTATCTGATGGGCTTCGGGGACAAGGTAAATACAAAGATACAATTTTAAAAAATGTGAATTTTTTAATTATCTGTCAACGTTTCGGCTTATATTGTAAGCCACTTCAGGGCTATTATGAAGGCGAGAGGACGTCATGTCATGTGAGTCAGTCATTTATGAATATGGTATCCTGGTGACATGACATCCCTTCTCGGCTTCATGGTAGCCCTGAAGATAACTTATGTTAGCTGAAACGTTGGCAGGTTATTAAAAAATACACATTTTTTAAAAATGTATTTTTTGAATCTACCATGAATGAACTTCAACAAATAAAACACCTACTAATAATCTCCACGGTAAAAAAAATCTCCATTTGAGTTAGTGATTATGCAATAAATAAAACATAAATGGATATTACCAGATAATAATAATTAATATAGTGTATAGGAGAAAGATATTTAAAGTTCTGCAAGTAAGATAAACAATAATAGATAAAATAAGTTTATTTTCAATTAAGAGAATAAAAACACAACCAAGAAATATGAAGTTTGACAGTATTAAATACATATACATTAAAGTCTTTTAATGTGATGACTTCTTTCCAATAGGGAACATTATTAATAAAATAAGGCAGGGTAACAAAGAAAATGACAAGATAAACCATGTAACAACTTATAAAAATATATATATATCACTTTAACAAAGGTAATTCTGTACAGTATTAAACAAAACAAGCTTTACAAATTGAAATGCAGCATATAAAAATTGTACCTTTTGTGAGTATAAACTAATTGCTAGAATGCTAAAGGTTAATAACAAGAGCTTAGGGTGGGACAAGAAAACAACACTGGGGGATTATTACAGATACAAGATTAATATCACAGCCGAATCATTTAATGACGAGTCAAAGAGTTCAGACAACTTCAACCTTTCCCTTCTTCTTGGTTGGCTGTTCAGTGGGAGGAAGAGGCTCAGAGAAGGAAGTCTCGAGGCTTGGAGTCTGAGGCACAGAAGATATTTCCATTTCCCCTCCGCTCTCTTCCTTCACAACTGGCACTAAACTGCAACGCTGAAAGCCAAAACAATTAGAAGAAGAAGAATTTTAATTAATGAGTTCCATATTTGTATAATTTTATTATTAAAAAAAATAATTCTACGAAATTCAAAATGCTAGATCATAACAAAAACTTCAACTTTTAATTATGTTTGGAAGCTTAAGCCATAAGCACTTATAGTTAAGTAAAAAGCAGGGCAACAAGGTTAATGGGCAAAATATATGCTTGATTTGGGCCAATAAAAAAGTCAGCCTGTCTTCTTATAATTATAAATGACATACCAAACTCCATTAAGAAAAACTGACCTATAAATCATTGACAGACTCACACATAAAATTTGTATTATCTAAGAAGTAGGATTAGAGTAAAAATTGAAATTCCTTTTAAAAATGTCGATTCTTTGATATATACACTATTAGGAGATATTTACTTTTTATATATAAAACTTTTTAATGCACAATACTTAATTAAACAACAACACTGATAAAATACAAAATATATATATATATATATAAGTGGCAAATAAACC
>KZ808499.1:57601-68178 GCA_000696205.2 Oncopeltus fasciatus | reverse complement strand
ATATATATAAGTAGAATACAATTGAAAAACTAAGTAACTACTAGACATGGTTAGAGATTTGGTTGGCCGTCGAGTATTATCAGGATAAATTTGTCAGGGGTTTCGGCCAGGATCAGAAAAATAAAGAGTTCAGTTTAGTTTTGCACTCTGAGCTGTGACCATAAACCTCCCTTGGAGATCTCTCCATACAACATTAACTTACAAGTTAAGTCGAAACATTGGCAATCACATATCCAACAATTTTAGAGTGTTTTATTTTTCTGATCCTGGCTGAAATCCTGAAAAATTTCTCCAGCATAAGTAAGTAGTAGTGAACAAAATTAAGAAAACATTACAAACATGTTATATATTTTTTACGGACTGTCATATATGTGGAATTTGTTTAGATAAGTGTTGATAGATCTATGATCTGTTACTACTTGTGCATGGTCATAATCTATAAGCAGCATTTATTTTGAAATGTAGCTGAGTACTTATGTCTACCATTTTATGAGTTTCTCCCAGATGGTGAAAAATGAAGATGTTAATGATGAATATTTGGTACTTTGGAGTCTGCATGAGGCATCACCACTAAAAGCTGCAAACTAGTCAGCCAGTTTGCATCTGACAAATCTGAGTGTCCTTTAACCCATTTAACATCATCCTTATACCTAAATCCCTTACGTTGTTCATTATTAAGCATATTTGTTTAATAAGCAAGTCAAGTCAAGTTCTGATTTAGAGCGAGAGGAATATAACTATCTATTTTCAAAGTTACAAACAGTCTTCTACTCATTGGAAGGCTTTGTAAATCTAGTGCTT
The DNA here is from genome assembly GCA_000696205.2 of Oncopeltus fasciatus. Taxonomy (NCBI): domain Eukaryota; kingdom Metazoa; phylum Arthropoda; class Insecta; order Hemiptera; family Lygaeidae; genus Oncopeltus; species Oncopeltus fasciatus. Next base: position 67,377 of record KZ808499.1, on the reverse strand, counting down.
TCAGAATAGTGAGCTGTAGAACTAATCTGAATTTAGAGAATGCAAATCTGAGAATGTACAAGTAATGATTAGGAGGGAGTTAATTTATTGCTGAATTTTATGAAGAAGGATTGGTAGGGGATTTGGTCTTGGAATTTGAATCATGATGATGATTTAGTTATCCTAGAATAGGAGGAGACCCTTTCCTCCCATCACCCCCATTGCCCTGAAATTTATGGCGAAACATTGACAATAATAAATACTTTATGGTATTAAAAATTATTTTCATTTATTCTACTAAATAAGAATTAATAACCCATAGACTTGATATGCACAAACTACACCTAAAACCATACTTTAGAATATACTTGGAAGTCAGTTGTTTAGTTAATTGATTAAGGTTTTTTTTTTAGAAGGTGTAAAAACAGTGTAACCAAAAAATGGTCTATGTTAGAGATTTCTGCATCGGTAACCAGAATGTATTTTTATAGAGTTCCCATAGTGATACCATAGTATAGCTGCCAGAGCATATTGGTTAAAAAAAGCTGCTTCAGTCTAAACACTTTAATGGCTATGAGCTTTCATGCTCGAACAAGGCTGTAGGTGTTGTACAAATTATATAGCCCATCATGCCACATCACTTTTCCATAATTATTGCAAGAATGGCTTATTTATATAAGCTATGAAAGGTATTTTTGCCAAGTTCTTAAGTTATATTGGCTGCTAATAACAAATGTACAAGTAATCTTTGTAATACTTCTAGTTTAGCTTTATATCTAATGCCATTCAAGAATATTCAAGTAAATTAACCTTTTAAGTAGTGCACTTTTAATATTAATTTGCAAGTTGGGGATTGTTGTCGATTGGAAAATATAAAGCAGTTAGATTTTTGTGGTTTCAGTAGGAATTAGAGTTTACTGTTTCTTGCCTGTGAAAATATTAAAAAGAAACAATACATGTCCATAATATGTTGATATGAGAACATATGTTTCACATAGATGTTCCAATTATAAGGATAGTCTTCGGATGATATACCAATAACAAAGTACCAAAGTAATGTAGAACAGCCAGAGCCTTGAGGTCAATTTTGTGTTTTGTAACAAACAATTTTGACTGCCAGATAATCAGAGTTTAAAAATATTGTGCTGGAGAAATTAGTCATGGTTTCAGCTAGGAACAGAAAAACAAAATACTCCAGTTATTGGATAATTATTCTATTATTCCGATTGGAGATCTCTCCAGACATCACTATCGAACTGATGAGGAGTTACAAGTTAAGCCAAAACTTTGGCAATAATAAAATAAATACCCACAATTTTTAGAATATTTCATTTTTCTGATCCTGGCCGAACTCTGACTAATTTATTCAGCACAATATTTTTAAACTCTGATTATCTGGCAGTCAAAATTGTTTGTTACAAAATACAAAATTGACCTCAAGGCTCTGGCTTAATACTTGACGGACGGCCAACTAACCTCCATCCATTAAAAATATTGTATATATTCTGCATACTTTTCAACCTAAGGAGAGAACTTATAATAAACCCTATCATGCATTTTTGAAAAAGTCTTTAAAATAAGCATTGTGAGTACTGAATGCACTTAGGCCACACACTGCATGATGTATAATTCTATAAATTTATTTAGTAGAACTTAAGTTGTACTAGATTGGAGTATAAACTCATTACTGTTTGAAGAAGATGGTTGTTATACAAAAAGTGCAAGTCTCTCATGAATAATTTTTGAAGAATCTTACCCTGTGTAGGAGTAAATGAGATAAATCTGATGATTAAGTTCATTAATAAATTAATCTTCACTATTAATAATATTAAGAGAAGGAGTTCATTAACTGCCAGGCGAAAAAGTCATATTAGAGACTACCGTTGACAATAGGTTTAGGAGAGGAGTGATGAGGGCACGAAATTCCGAGAAAAAGGAGTGGAGCATGGATTGGAAATCATTAGATATTGACGGTGGAGGAACATGAGAGATGGCAGGTCGCTCTCCCCTGGGAGGCTGGTATTGAGGAAGAGGCTCTTCTTGTCTGGGCTGGTAGGTCGCCTTTGCATAAGAATAACTTTTCTGGTTGGGAGTGGTGGGGTTTAAAAAAAAAAAAAAAAGTAGAGTGGTCGAGTCTCGAACCTGTAAAGCTAGGTTAAGAGTCTGGAACGGAGCCTCCTACCCAACAGGCGGAGAGATAAGGGAGGAATTGAATTTTAAATGCGATGAATCAAGCTGAAACTGCACTCACATGTCACTGACACTACACTGCAAATGTATATAGAGTTTGAGATCTCAGTTCTTCCCACAACTCATATATTATAGTTGGAAAGAGGGAGTGCTATAAACAGGTGTGTACTGATCACTGGCTCAGAACAAAGCAAATTATGCTCCCTCCTATTCATGTAATTTTACTTAATAAAACTCAGCTTTTCATTTAAATTTATAAATAAATTTCATTAAAATACAATTTATAGTGACTAATAATCATAAAATCAAAAATTTTGGAACAGATGATCTACTAATTCTAATTTTACAATTTCCCTGTACAACTTTTTAAATTACCTATATATTTTTTTCGAGAAATAAATCTCTATTGAGTTTCATTGCACTAAACTAAATATTATGCCCACCAAAAAAAAAAGAAAAAAACTGAATTTAAGAACTAGCTAGAATAATCAAATGAGTTTCTCAAGCCACAGCTAAGGATAATGAAGTCAATTTATGTTCCAGACAGATCTTTAATTATATTTAGGCAGAGTTACAGCAGAAATAGCTTAATGATATGGCCAGCTACTCTAAAATTTGTGGAATAATAATTGCATGTAATTTACTTAATTACTGAGACCAATATTCATGAACGTAATAATGTAACTGGCCATTCATTCAATGTTTAAGAGCACAGCGTCAATAATCAAATCATTTGTTTATATAGTTGGATCAGACAGGGTGTCTAAGAGGAAATTCCTCCTTAAATAATCCATTTAATTTAATAATTCAACTCATATATAAAAACTTCCAAGCAGTTGATTTCAGTATTCATGAAAAACTTGAAGTGATGATTAAAACATTCTCAGATAACAGGGTTATGGCTACTCTAATGGTTAACCCATTTCTGAGTACATACAATACAAATATCATTGGAATAAGGTGCACAACACAAGATTTTTTCAATCTCTTTGTCAATATAGTCCTTACTCAGTTGACATACTTTCCATAGGTACAGTTCAATAAGACGCTCAATAAAATAATTGTAGAGAACAAGAATTAAAATTTGTCAAGCATTGAAAATATATGAATACAAAAATTTTGACAAAAAACATTGAATAAAATATTTTGGGACTTCATTTAGGAGAACCAAAGAGGTTTAATAATTCAGCTAAATCATATATAAGACTGAAAATTAACACATACAACCAAACAAAATATTTACATGATATCTGGTTTTCTTAAGAGCCTCAATTCTTTATTGTTTTTTACTAGCTTTAATTTTTTAGAGACAACTGCATTCCCCTTTAAAATATGGATGTTAAAAAAACAATAAAAAACAAAAAAACTTGAATACTTTTATAATTTAAAATACAAAAGGGTTCTATTTCTGTTTCTATTTCTAGCACTGATTTAGAACATTTTTTTTATGTTTCATTAAATCACAGTGAGCTCTCCCAAATAAGAGATGTGCTGTACTGGACACCAGACTCAAAACTGAGTTGTGTGTAGAAATTGTGATATACCTTGGATGATATGCTTTCCATTTGAATCTCTTCACTCCTTGGTCTAGGAAGCTTGGGTGATCCCTTAGGAGATTTAGGAGAGCCTTCCCTAGATCGTGGGGAGCTTGAGGAACTGCACTCACCCTTCTCCTTTTCAACATCTCGATCTAGAAAAGTAAACAATAAAATAGAAATGCAGAATGTAATTTTAATCAATTCAATTCTTTCTACGAATAAATGGCATTCTACATAATTATAACTTAATAAATTAGCAGCATATTTCAAACCATTTTGCTTACAATACAAACCATCTTTGGTTCAAACATGCAGATGCAAGGGTCTATTATGCTGTTACAATAAAAAACATAAATATACAGGGATACAATTATATATGAAAGCAAAAACAGTAATGAATTGAAAATTACATCTATGATATTCTAGAATACTTGATGTCCTATGTGACATAATATATGAAAAATTATACTTGGCTATGTAAAAATGTCTCTTTTCAATTTCAATAAAAAGGGCGACATGGAATGTCATAGAAGTGGCTAAATGAAAAATGATGAGAATTAGAAAATATGGGAGCCAAAATAAATATTATAAAAAGAAAGGGGCAGATAGGGGTGGAGGTAACAGAGATCAAAGAATGAATCAACACAAATATATAGGAGGAAATATAGTCAATACAAGGACATAGATATAGGTAAAAACAGCTAGAGGAGGCTACAACAGAAACCAAATGAAGATTAAGTATAGGTAGATATAGATAAACAGCTAACAGGATTGCTTGCTTTTATTTTATTTCTCACATAAATTCACTCCTGTATATTAAGAACTTGGACTGTAACAACACTCTTGAATCTTCATTTTTGTAATTTTTTCTGCCCAGAAGATGGCTTGCACCGCAAGCTAAAATGTCGGCAAAAAAGAATAAATCCTTATTATTTTTATAGAAGACTTACTTCCCAAATCCTTCCAGACTATTGACCTTGACTATTGATGTTCTGATATACCAAACAGCCAAACATTTCCTTCCTGTTTTAATAAATTACATTCTTTAATGTAATTAAAAAAATTACAAGTTCATGGAATAAGGCCTACATTTTATAGTAAAATTGTATAGAGGCAAGAAATCCTATACAGACAGGAGTTAATCAAAAGAATTATAGAATAATAAAATAGAATAAAGATTATTTATACTTAAAAAGTCTAAAAACAAAGATATTTTTAAAAATGCACCATAATTCTTGACCCGAGGAATTCTTTGAGAAACAACAACTTTTAGAAACTCATTTAAACTTTTAAGTCAATAGACTCAATGTTAAGAAGAAAAAACTGTAATCATCAACTAAGGCAACAATTTATAATAAAGAGCCACTAGGGGTATATTTGTGAAATGATGAGTATTTGTGTTAATAAAAGTAAAAAAACAACAAAAAACCTCAAAAACAAATATATTGTGATTACAAATAATTAGGGAAGATAAGAAGATAAAGAGCTGAAATTGCAATTAACAAGTACAATATTAGAAGTCTCACTTGGATTAGTATGATGATATTTTTTACTAAAATGCCCTTGGCTACTGTAATTTATAGGAGCCAAACAGCACAAAGAGATCACTAGATATAGCATAAGAAAATAAATTATTGTTAAGGAAAATAAAATTATTATTTTTTCTCCCATTACAAGCAAAGAAAGACTTACTATGACGAGGGCTATTAGGTGGTATACGGACGGGGGTGGCGAAGCCTGGGAGTCGGTGGGAGAACAGTGGCCTGCCCCCTTGAGATCCTGCAATAATAGAAAGTATAATTAACTAGTAATAAAATAAATGAAAAGATAAATCACAGAAATTGATGGATTATGAATAAAAATTGAATTCAAAAAACATTATTAAGACTATAAAAATAAAAAATGCATCAGTCATGCAGGAGCTGCATAATCTAAGTAGATTTCCCACGTTTCTTTAAAGATGGATACAAATAAAAGTAAATGAAGAAATCTAATCTACAAGCCAGAGAGAACAATGACACAACACATTAAATGACTGAGAACGCCTTACTATAGGGAGAGGGGACTGTTTTAAACAGGATGCTCTGTGGAAATTTAGAGGCGTAGTACATTTTGCAAAAAGCAGGACAAAAATAGCATTGAAGTAGGTATAGGCAATTTTTGAATGTACATGTTGATGAGGATTGGATCTTATACATTAAGTGGGTGTTGACACTGGAGAACATGTTGCCAGTTTTTATAATTGGGCAGAATAAGCATCAGTTTTTGTTGCAAGGCCAAGTACCTTGTGCTGATAAATTTATTAGTGTTTTGACAGGCAGTGTAACTTGAAGGTTAGGGGCTTTTTTGTACATAATGCCAGGTTTTGATGGTAGTAGGGAACTGGTTGAAGAATTGTTCTGAATAATATGAAGTGCTTTGTATATCTTGGCCTTGATACCTTTTACCCTGGGGAAATATCCAGTAACTAGGCTAGGAGTTTGAGCATTAAGAGATTTAGGTTTAGGATAAAAGGTTCGAATTGAAGGAAGGATTTTTCCATATTCTAGGGGCGGATGATCCCTTTGATGAAGAGATTCTTTTAGGGATCCTAAAGTTTTTCGAGAATTTAGATGCGGTGGCCCCGAGAGAGAGAGATCTTGGTGTGCGGAGGGTGACAGCTGGAGTAATGCAAATACTGCTGTTTATTAATGAGCTTGATATGAACACCAGTGACAAAGTGGTTGCCTACTAGTTTTATATCAATATCCCAAAAAGTGGCTTTGTCTTTACATGTCAACTTCATGGAAAATGCCTTATTCAGGACAACTAGGAGTAGGGATAGAGATTCCTGACCATGTGTCCAAATCATAAAAATATCATCCAGATATTTTTTTCAGACAAGGGATTGTGCAAAGGGTGAGAGGCCAGGAACATTTGTTCACGTTGACTCATGAATTAACTGGAATAAGGAGGGGCTATTTTAGTACCCCTGGTGGTACCTTCAATTTGTAAATAAGCATCATCATTAAAAGTGAAGGTGTTTTTGGTCAAGACTAGTTTTGGGTAGTGGAGGAGGCAATGAGTGGGGGCTGCTAGTGAAGAAAATATTTGAGAGTCTCAAGCTCTTTGGGAGTGGGAATCAATGAGTATAACGAAGTGACATCTATGGTAATTAATAAAATTGACTCTGAAGGCGGCATTGATGAATCACCCATAATTTCCAACAAAAAAAAATGGAAGGTGTCTTTAATGTGTGAAGGAAGGGCTGAGGATAGTGGTTGCACGTGATATTCAACAAAGGAAGAGATTCTTTCTCCCGGGAATCCTACACTTGAAACAATCGGGCTTCCAGGATTTCTGGGCTTATGTATTTTTGGTAATAAATATTAATGTGAAATGACAGGTCAGGGAGGTATTGTCCCTGTCGGTAAGCCCTTCTTTCAGGCCGTTGGTAGTCAGATATTCTTGGATTTCCTCTGAAAATTATAATTTGAAAGGTCCCACCTTAGAATTACCTAAAGAATCTAAGAACATCTGACTATCAATGGCTGGAAAGAAGGGCTTACCAACAGGGATATCAAAGAACTCTGTCCTCCCCGACTTGTTATTTCCCATTTATATATTTATTTTCTTATTCTTTTAACATTACTCTGTATTCAATTGATATGAATAACACATTTGCCTGTTTGTCTTTAAATTTTCTTATCATTATATTGTTTTTAAACTGAGAAATAACTTAATTTTTCATTACTTTCAAGTTGTTTCCTTTCCTTGTCTTTCTCAATGTATGTAGGCTATGATACTTTCATTATCAGATAAGAAATGAAGCAACTGTAAGACATTTTGAAATCTCTGTCTAGTCATGTGTCAGGAAAAACAGTGAAAACCAATTTGTTCGCTTTTATTCAAATAATTAACAATTATTGGACATTTGATAGTCCCCATATGTAATAACAAATTTAAAAACACCTTGAATTCAGAACTGGCTGTCGATACATTTTTTCAAATAATTTTGCCGTACTAGTTTCTTTCATTGAAAATCAAAAAGAAAAAAAGTATTTATCAAATAAAAGTTTAAAAAATTATTATATGGATGGATCACCTCCTTCTAATAATTTTTGGAGACCTGGTTTACCTACAATATCAATTTTCATATGAGAACCATAATCTTCCCATGTTTCTGTATCTTCAGTAAGCTCACTTTGATGAGGATTTCACTTTCAATGTCAATACAATCATCCCAATCATTTTCTTCAAAAACCTCATCCTATATATCATCTAACAGTTCAATATCCAGATTCATCTTTTCCTCATTTTCTAAATAACTATCACTTTCCATGATTACAAATTTCGATTCTTCTTCCTATTTCTTGCAAACATGTAATCATAACTTTCATTATCACTGGCTACTTCCTGCATTCTTGCCTTAGAATCTGACATAGAACTCTCAACCGTTTGAGAAGTTTTCTGTAAGACAGAACTATCATGGTTCAGTAAGACTGAATTGATGGTAGAATGTCCATTAAAAAAATATAGAGTGGTGTTAGCAAATTTTTTATTTACTCAAGGACATATATGGGTCAAAGAAAAGAAAAACTTATTCCTATGCTGCATGCGTATTCATAGTATTTTCACGTAAGAAAGGCTTCAGATAATTTTTAGAATTTTTGTTACATAATAAAAACATATTTTGTTTTCCTGTACTTTGCAGATTTTATTAGTTCAAAAATAATGTAATTTTGATGACTAGTTCACTCAGAATAACTAATAATTACTGTTTTTTTATACAGGGTGCGCAGGCCATTTTATAGCCTCGGAAATCAATAGCACACATGGTGTGCAATCGGTCTCGAATGGTTTAAAACAAACCTGTTTATGATAATTCTACAATTTCCTTATTATTTAGCAAGTCCCAGCAATGGCTTTGAGCAAGGACTTGTTCGATACTTTTACATTCCTTTGGAAGGAATATATAGAAAAAATTATCTTCACTAAAAAATTATTAAGTTCATACGATGTAATAGTTAAATAAACTTTTTTTTTTTTAATTTGTTATAGTGTTGTATAAACAAGATGGTAATACTGGAATATCCAAGAAATATAAACCCTAAAGAAAGTTTGAACTTTACACTTTTAAAATTTTGTAATAAAACAAATATTTTAGATTAGAAAATTTGGAAATAAATCATTACAGCTTTTCTTCCAAACCAATTCCTAAAAGGAATTTGACCCATCTGTATTTGAGAATTTCACCTGTTTTTAATGTAATTTATGAGCTCAAATCAGTATACATCTGGCTATTTCTAATGGGTTTCCATTACTCTGGTCTTAGGTTTCAGGCAATTACATCTCTTCTTTGGATTCCATAGTCAATTAAAACATTCTGTAATTAGATTAGCTAATTGTAAACATTAATTTTCCTGTTTGCTTCACAACCATAAATTTATACTTACCTAAGAGCTTAAAATTCTTCTTTAGAAAATATATTTCAGCCTATTTTCCTAAATTGCTATAAGTGTATCGTAATAAAATAACCCAAAAATAGATGGGAGATTCATCACACCAAATACATCACTGTGCACTAGTTTCAGAAAAAGCCTTACTGCCTGAATTGTTTGCAACAAACTTCATATTTTGTTAAGTTGTTATTTTCTAACATTTGACAGATTCACAAAGATGTAAGGTGAATAATTTCATAATTTATCCAAACATTCATTGCTTATTTCACTAAACAAATTAACAAGAACTATTTAATAATCATTATTGTTAGTTAAATAAGAATTTTTAAAAATATTTCGAAGACTTTTCTTTCTCTTAAGTTTCTTTTAAAAAAAATAAGTTAATAGCATTTCTGAAACTTTAACTTTCTTATGTCATTTTTTAAGTTTTCTTTTTATTCTTCTTTAAGGTAATAAACTAAATATTAAAAGATATATTTTCTATCAGGACTTTTTGAGCAGAAACTTTGCTTGTTGATGAGTTGACTTAACCTTTTCAATGATTAGCCCAACATAAAAGCTATGTTTATAATACTTCAAACATAATTAAGCCTTTTGGATTTTCACTTAAGGTCAATTTCCAAAATAT
>KZ808499.1:45196-57462 GCA_000696205.2 Oncopeltus fasciatus | reverse complement strand
GCCAATAATGATAGCTCTTTAAATTAAATTGTAAAAATGTATTTTATTTATAAATTTATTTACATTTAAAATTATTTAACATAAAAAGCTTTACTTATTGTATAATTATTTTACTTTAATTTTGCAAACTATTTTAAACACTTTCTATTTGAATACCTAAAATGAATCTCATAATTTTTAATTATTATTTGAAGTTCTTATTTTTTGATGGGGCAGTCTGGCATTCTCTTAAAATAAAAATAAAATAAAAATAATGAACCCTTGGCAACATAAGGAAATTGTCTAGTCTTATATGTTGAAGGTTATATTTTTATGATAATGATTTCTATTTCAATAAACTAAAAAAAATTTTAACTTCACCTGTCAACATGTAAAGCTTTAATCAGAATAAAGGCTAAAAAGTATGTACAACAAAGGAATAATAGGAATCAACAAAACCAAAGGAACACTAAGTGTACAAGAGCCCAAGAATGGGCGACATTCTGATAACAAGACTTAGAAACTAGCCCCAGTAGTACTTATGCTCTCCTACGATAAGAGAAAATGCCTTTTTTTTATGTTTGAAATGATGGAAATATTATGAAATGATTATTATAATATCAGAATTATATAAGTGAGCTACCACTTATAATTTAGAAACAACATGAAGAGAACTATTAAAATTTTATTAATCCTTCAAACTTTCACTTGAAGTTTATCAAAAACCTACTGTGGTGATGTCGAAGCTGTTGAAGGAGATTGTAGGAGGGGGAGTCAGTGACAGGGATATCAAGGAGCCTTTCCATCTGTCGCATCTTCTCTTCTCGTGCTCTTAATCGTCCTTTTGTTAGCCTGAAACAGAAAGATTGAAAAAATAGCAGCTAACATATAATCAGGAGTTGCATGAACTGATTTCTTATATTTTACTAAAATGGACAAAAAATGAGAGGGAAAGACAAATTTGGTCTTATAAGAAGGAGAGAGAAATGAGCGTAAAACTAATGACCACTTATACAGGTCTATACTGGCTGGGAAGGAAGATTGGGTGAAGTAGTCATTTTAGTTATAATTGTATACATCTTCTTCAATAGTTTTTTTTTTTTTTTTTTTTTTTTTTTTTTTTTTTTTTTTTTTTTTTTTTTTTTTTTNAATAGAATAGAATATAAATGTTATAAAATTATGTAGTAAACCTGTTTTGTTATTAATATATTTTTCCTAGAGCTAATAGTAACAATAATCTCTACAGTGAAAAAAAAAAAAAACTCTTCCTTTGAATATATATATTTAAGGGTAAGAACATAGGATGTGCAAGTTGGATTTACTGTCAACCCAAATATAGTTACAGTCCAATGAAATTATATGATTTTAAAAACAACATTATAGAATGACTAACTCTTTTACACTGGCAACTATTCCTTTTTACTTCAAAGGTATTTTTATATTATATTGTCATTCTCTATTGATATTTATTTTGAGTCATATTAATTAAGCCAAATTAATAAATTACAAATAGCAAGTTGATATTGTGAGGTATGAACAGAAAATGTGGAGGTATTTTCCACAGATAATTCATTCTGATGTAAAATATGTCCCAATGTTAAAATTTGACATTTTATTTTACCTAATAACCTCATACGAGGGGAAGTTGAAAAGTTCTTAGCCTGACTTAAAAAAATAAATGAAATCAAAACACAAAATATGTATTATTTTTTAATATAATGACCCTTATTACCAATACATTTATTAAACCTATTTATTAACTTTTCTAAACCCCCTAAATTATTTTTTTTTTTTGGAACGAAATGAGCATCAATAGCCTCTTTGAGTTGATCTTTGCCCTCAAATTGTTTTCCCCTGAGGTCAATTTTGAGATTTTGGAAGTGTCGATCGTGGCCCTAACTTCACGAAACGTGTGCAAATGGCAAGTGCAAACAGATGAAATTAAAAGGGTTGGTTATATTCATTATATAAGAAATGACAGGATCATGAACATTTGTACTAATATAACTACTGATTTGATAAACTTGATAAGGTATAAGTCCTTTCTCTTATTCCCCTCCTTCATAGGTAGGTCAATGAGAAATTTGATCTAATTTTGTCGAACAATATCTGATTCTCAACAATTCAGATTTTTTAATACAATTTTCCAACACCAGACAAATTGGACAGATCAATTTGCCTTATGTGAGACAATTTTACCTCTGTTGGGCGGCCATGCATCTGATAGAGTCATCAAAAATAAACTTCGTGTTATTCATGGGTCCAATAGTAGTGTACTTGGCAGAAATATAGAGTGACCTAGGGTCCTGCTTGTCATTGCTGACATCTATGTCATGAAGGAGAGCAGACATCTTGGGGCGTCCATAACCTGTAAAAGAAATTATCAGTAGTAACTATTGCCCAAATATGATAAAGTGAATGTAAGAGTTAAAAATAACAAGAGTAAAAAATATAAGCATACCTAATTGACCAGGGACTGGAACAACTAAAATGATTTGGTTACTTTCTACAACCAAAAATCTATGGTTACGAACTCCATCTGCTCCAATGACATGGCAAGATAAGAGATCACTGTTTGCTAGGACAAAAAGGATTAATGAATGTTAAAAAGACTCATGGCTTAAATAAATGGAAATGAAATTAGTTTTAAAAAAAATCAGTTAGGATTGGTTAGTAGAACTACTATTTTTTAATCTGTTGAATTCAATAATTATCCATTAATCTAGTCATACCCAGCTTCAAGACAATCCATTTTTTTTCAGTTTGTTTAGTACTGTACTACAGTTTTATTTTCTTGTTCTACAGTTTTATTCCTNGGTTGAAGGAGATACACGTGTCTTAACTATTTCCAAGGAATAATAACTTGCAATGAGTTAATTTATCAATTTGATACATATATTATATTAATTTATAAAGCACTTAAATAAATTGGGAATGATATTGATTATGACAACTAAGGCATATTAAACTAAATTATTTATTTATATTATTTTTATTCATTGCTGAACTTGAGGCATTAATTACATTGTTGAACAGGCAGAAATACATAATAAAATACAATCACTTTTTTTTAAAAAACAAACTATATTATGATCCACCAGTTTCCCATCTTATAAGTCTCTTCATGAGCTTAAAATATAATTTTGTAGAAAAAATAGCAGTTACATAATTCAATTAAATGTTAATTATTAGTCATATAATTAATACAGAACTTTTCACCACAAGTTCTAGGAAGGTTCCATTATAATTAGTTAATTAATTTTCTACAATATTATATTTTAAGCTTCAGAGGAGGCATTAGCATAACACTTAAAACCAGTAGAGCATAAGAAAGTTATATTTCAAATAAAATAACATGTTTTATATTTCAACCTTTTGCCTTTTCTAAAACGTTATTAACTTATTGGTTATTAAGCCTAATTAGCAAAAAGAGATTTTAAATTTTTTATCTCAAAAGCAGGTTAAAAATGAACACACTGTTTACTTGCTGACTATTGATTATAAGTGCAACAGCTAGAAGAAGCTTTAAAAAAATATACTTCAATAAGTAATACTTGTTTTAAACCGTTGCAATATTGTATTATAAGAAAGACTAAATTGATATTATTGTTTACAAGGGTGTGGAAAGGTTTTATAAAAATAAATTAGAAAATCATAAGCAGGACATTTCCAATTCTACTGAAATGTTCTAAAACAATCTAGAATGACATATAGGAGCATGTATTAAAAGGAATAGCTATAGTTCTGAAGTTTATGCTGTTAACTCAGTTTATCAGTTAGCCTTGTCATAGTCTGTGTTCACATCCCTGTCAGTCAGTATATTTCTAAAGGTTCATTGAGATTTATAATTTTCAAATTTTAATTTTATAAACTTTTATCTCAACTTTGTTATATTATCAATCATTTACACTAATCTCCAAAAATATTCTCCAATATATTTAGTTTTAAAAATTTCGATACACATACAATTAAATGGAGATAAGGAAAAATGTATTTATTTCACTAATGTTGAGATTTAATTGAAATAAACAAATATCAGTATGCATCATCACAAGCAAATGACAAGACTTCAGGTTTTTTTTTTTTTTTTTTTTTTTTTTTTTTTTTTTTTTTTTTNTTACTTTTTTAATAGCTACATTCTCATAAACTTATATAAAAGTAAATTTATTAAAATACACTTACTCAAATTGAGTATTGTATCATTCTGGATGCAGTCGCTTCGATTAGTGAGAGGCAGTTGAGACTCCTGCTCACCAGCCAGTTGCATACAGAGACTCCTCACCAGGAGGAACACCCGGATTGCCCGTCTAGCACGTTCCACCTGACATGAAGCAACTTCTTAAAGGCTCAACAGAACATAAATAATATGCATAGGTTTTTAAATTTTAACTTAAGAGTCCTGCATCAATGAGATTAGAATCAGTATTTTTTTAGTACCAGTTTAGATGTTACCACCACTAGACTACATTAGTTCCCTCAGTGATGAGCAATAGCCCCTCATGAATCAGTAGTGCTTAAAACTCAAAAATGCAGCTGAAGATAGCAAAAAGTTCAAAAGCATAAAACACATAAATATAAAAAAGGTTATAATGATTTCACTTTTAAAAAGGGAAGAGAGTGATTTCACTGGTTATTTTATTTGATTATTTTGTAATACAAAAATATATTTACCAGCAGCACTTCTGTTGTTATACAAAAAAGGCTAAGGGAATTATATCATTCTCCAATCCTTAACATTCGTTAAGTCTAGTAATCACTAGAATATTATTTTTTTAACATTTATGAAGGGTTTACAAATTTTGAATGATCTATACTTGCCAGCTTGGCAATATGGACAATCGCAAAGCTAATTATAATTATAATTTTTTTAATCCCTTTAATTTTAAGTTATTTGTAATTAAAATGTACTTAAAAAATAAATCCTTTGCACTAATAAAAGAAGGTTAGTTTGATAGTGTTTTAGAGTTAGAATATTAAATAATAGTTATTTTTGTGATAAGATATTTATGAATGCCATCATTGGAAATAAAAAGAAATATTTTGAATAGAGAACAAAAAAAAAAAAAAAAATGCTGGTCTCACCCATATTTCAGCCATAAAAAATGTGGAAACCAATAAGAAGAGAGAATACATATTAGTCAGATTCAGCATGCCATTAAGTGAAATTTAGGTCTGCAGGATTAAAGGCATGGCTAAAATATACGGGTACCAGTAAAGGCTCAGATGTCTTGGCATTCAAATTTGGGTGAAGTGAAATAAAAGACAGAAAGTGAATACTCATAACTTTTAATGAGATAAATTAATAAATGTTGCAACAATAAAGGCAATTTAAAAAGTAATGTAAAAACTCAATTCCTATTTTTCTAACTTACATGTCACAGCGGGACACCTATATGGCAGGAAATTTTTCTTTGGATTTCTCAGCTCCCGGTCCTTAAGAGAACATTGGTAAGGAACAGTAACTTGTTAAAACCCCTCAATACGAGGTGTGGCTATTAAATAACGAGATTAATGCTGCTACAGAAGAACTAGGCATGCGCCAATTCCGAATGACCAACAGGTCTGCAGTGTAAAGCCTTATCTTTTAATTGCAGCGCTTCCCGTATTTGTTCAGAAATCAGCCTGACCATTACCTTCGTTTAAGTAAGAGGTGTTTGTTTTGTTTTGCCATGATTTTATATTATTACATGATAAGGGTAATAGCAGAGCAACAACTTGTCATGAAATTAGGTAAAACCCCTACAAAACTTATCGTTCATTAAAAAAAGTTTATGGCGATGAATGCTTATCATGTGTGCCTTTTTGAGTGGTTCAAGCATTTCCAAGATGATCGAGAAGATGTTGGAGAAAATGACCGTACAGGTCGTCCTTACATGTCCAAAACGGATGAAAATATCCAAAAGGTCAGTCATCTGGTTCAAACTGACCGTCGGTTAACAATTCATGAGATTGCTGAAACTGTTGGCAAATAATGGTTGGAATTGACAAATAATGGCTAACATAAATATTTGAACATGTAAAACATGTGTGGCAAAGTGGTGCCTAAAATTCTCATCTGAAAATGACCTAAACTTCTTGGAGAGAGTCATAACATGTGAAGAATTTTGGTTTTTCACTTATAATTACCAAACAAAATATCAATCCATGAATTAGAAGGGTCTAACCTCAACAAAAGCTAAACAAGCTCAAATGAGCAAATCGAAATTTAAAGCGATGATGATCATTTTTTTTCGACATCCATGAGATTGTGTACCTCCACTTTGTTCCCGAAGGTTAAACTATTAATCAACGCCACTACCATGAGGTGCTTGCTCAACTCTGCGAAAGAGTAAAAGAAAAATGACCAGAATTGTGGAAGAACAAATCACAAATTATTGGGTAATGCATTACTTGAGTTAAGCAGATAGAATAGTAATGTTTTCAAAGTCAAATGTGTGTCCATTGTGGATAACGTGTTTTGTGAGAGCAGTTTTCATTTGTTTTTTATTAATGTAATTTTTGTGATTGTTGATTCTATGGGGAATTGTGTTTTTAGTTCATTGCAGGATATTATGTATTCTTTTTTTGAAACTGTTTATGTTTGCTTTGTGGATTATTAATTTGTATGAGTGTCAACACTTATTGATCCTCTTCCATCAGAAAATGTTTGTGTACCTCAGTAGATTTTACTAATGGGAAATAATTTTCAGTCTTTACTATGATGCCAAAGCGTGATTTTTGTCCAACTAAAGGTTATAAGAAAGATGAAATTAATAAAAAATTGAGTTCTTCACTAATTAAATGACCTTTAAAAAAACAGCATTATGAAATATGTACCTTTACGCTACTTCTTTGCTAAAGAACACTGCTACATTTCTGTCCAGAATTGTTAAATCTGATGTAATGGCAAAGGGCTCCTCAATGATAACAGCAGATGTTTTGGCAGTCGTTCAACTCGCAGCATTTTCCAAAATACCAAACTCATAAAAAAAAAAGATTATGGTAACTGCTAGGACTTCAGGACCACATTTGCTTTGATTCACTATAGCTATTTGAATCTTGGCAATACCAATAATGCTGAATTATAATCAAATTATTTTAATGCCTCAGAAATTAGCAATAAAGAAGTTATCTTTGGTCACTTGGAAAAGGCCCATTAATAATTAACTTAAGGCTATTTTTATTAATATTTTTTTCTTCCTTTTTGTCTTTTAAAACCATAACCCCCATTATTTTCTAAACTACCTGATAATAAAATTTTGAGACTAGTTTTAGAGTAATTTATTGTAATAATTTTAATTTATGATCTAATTTTCTAATGGATATAGTTTTTCCTCTAAAATATATTAAATGTAAACAAAATATGGTTATTCTCAGTCATAAGTTAGTTACCCAATTATATAGCCCAGGATTTAAGGTCAATGGATGATTCCATAAATATATTACCTTAGAGAAAAGCACATTAAGATTGTTAAATAAATACTGAAGCAGTCAGGATGATTTTCACTGAAACAGCAAAACAAAAAAACTTGTTATGATTTAGCAGCCAGCCAGGGGCTTTTCTTTGAAGCTTGCTGAACTATCTCTCTTTTCTAAGAATAATATTTTATCAAATGGATTATATCTCAAATCAGTAAATTAAATTATTAAATAAACATATAACTTTTATTTATAATCATTCATAGATTTTAACAATGGAATGTAAATAAAAATGATTGAAATATCTACATAAATAATCATCACTCTCTAACATTAAAAATAAAATGAACTTTAAAATATTTGTAGTGGAAAATTATGAGATGATCTTGTTTAGGATCAGTTATTGCTTCGGCACTTGAAGAGTGAGTAAATCTGGGTAACTTAATCTCGTAGCCAGAAATATCAGAACTTAGTAAACTCAGAAGTGAACATTGATTACTGATGGTTTTTTAGTATAGCAAATTATTAAAGGTGCCTGCCTGGTGTTTCATGATAAGAGGAAAATTAATTGTGCTAGTTCAGTACTTAAAAAAGCAAGGGAATAAGTAGAAACAAGAATGAGTATGGCTAAACCTCTGAGAATATTCATGCAAAAGAGGGCAGAGACCTTTTGCAGGTTGTATGAAATGCATAAGCTAAAGAGTTTTCCTAAGTCTGAATTATTTAATATAATAAAACCAAATAAACATTACACAAAACAAATTTATCTATATTTGTCTAGCTAAACAAAAGCTCAGGAAAAAATACTTTTAAATGATGAGTTAATGAAATATTTATTTTCATGGTGTGTCTCAAGAGCTTAACAAAAGATTAGTCAACCCTAGTAAAAACTATTAAATTACTATTAATTTTTATATAATTCACTATATGTATGAAAAAATACTTTCAAATGATTCATCAATGAATGTCAAGTTAACAAGTAAAACAAAACTAGAATTTTGAATGGTAAAATTGCATACATTCCAAAGAAGATAATAAATTACTAAAATTGACAAAATCCAAAGCTGATGTTGTGAGAGTGTGAATAACCACACAAGGAAAAATTTTGTAATAGAAAAAATAAAATTAAATAGTGTTAAACAGCATTGCCTATGAATTGGAAAGCAAAACAATCATTTTTAGAAAGCTATAGGTTTATAAGATATTTAAATAGAGAGCAGATATTGTAAACTGTACCTCTCCACAAGGGAGCCTCTTTCCAAACTCAATTCCAGTCAGTGGTGTTCCAGTAGGAGGAAGAAGTATATTTGAGTCCATCATCAGCCACTCCACATTCAGCGGCTTCTTACGAAGCTCTTCATCTTCATTTTCAAACATTTCTCCAAACATTTCTTCTCTCTGAAATTTTATAGTGATTTTAAAGTTTAAAATATACAAAGGAATTTGAAATGAGGAAGAAAGTCTAATTCCTAGCTCTTTGAGTAAACATGTTTCCATATATATTTACAGTTTCTTCTTCCGGGTTGGACCGTGTCAAGGTGTTGATAGTTGCCAAGCTAAAAAGCTGGATTTAAAAAAATCCAGGTGGTATTTATACTCGGCACGGTTCGGTCCTTGGGCGAAGCCTGCCTTCCCATTGGTTGATACTGTCTTTTGGCGGCTGGTCTCTGGAGTAGTCAGGTATGGATTGGCTGGATCCTCTTGTCGATTAGTGCTAGTTTCCAGTTCTTGCTGAGTCTGTATCCGTTTTCCTTGTTGATATTTTTCGGATTCTTCGTTATTTCTTGTTTTTCAATTCAATTCTTATTCTTGTTATATTAAACAAGGAAAACGGATACAGACTCAGCAAGAACTGGAAACTAGCGCTAATCGACAAGAGGATCCAGCCAATCAGTGACCAGCTACCTGACTACTCCAGTGACCAGCCGTC
Source organism: Oncopeltus fasciatus (assembly GCA_000696205.2). NCBI lineage: Eukaryota > Metazoa > Arthropoda > Insecta > Hemiptera > Lygaeidae > Oncopeltus > Oncopeltus fasciatus. The sequence continues at coordinate 48,155 of KZ808499.1, read as the reverse complement.
TGAAGACAGTATCAACAAATGGGAAGGCAGGCTTCACCCAAGGACCGAACCGCGCCGAGTATAAATACCACCTGGATTTAAAAACAGCTCTCATTCTCTATTCAGCCCTGAAGAAGCCATCACAGGATGTGCGAAAGCTCGGCAACTATCAACAACTTGACATGGTCCAACCCAGAAGAAGAAACTGTAAATACATCTGACGACCGTCGAAGCCTACGTGAACATATGTTTCCATATAATAAAAACTTTCAAGAGTCCCATCCAAACAAGGCTCATAAACACTAATTATAGTATATCCCAAGAATTAAGGCTCAATCAGAGTCAGAAGCTGACTGCTCCTTAGAAAAAACCACAACTGAATTCTTCGGATTCAGAAGTAATCAGCATACAAAAATGATTATGCATAAAATTTAAAGAATAGTTTTTTTAAAAAAGATTCCTCATTTTAAGAGACATCAGCTACATATCCTTTATCAGACAGGAACAGCGAAACAAAAAAAAAAAAAAAAATTCTACACCCTCCTAATTAATTGGGTAAACAAAGTTTGCCCTTTAAATGGTTTAGGCAAAGCTAAATAAATTGTGTGCGTGTATGTATGCATATATATATATATATATANCTCTCACTCATCTGCAGTTTTTCCTCCAAAGCGGCCCTGAAATTAAAGGTCTCTAACTCGGCCAAGAGAAAAACCCAAAAATTCAGAGCACTTACCTTCTGGGGATGCGTGGCAGCGGTGAGTGAACGAAGAGAAGTGGACTGTATTACGAATTGGAGGCGCATAAGGCGGCACGAAATACTAAAACTTTTATACTTTAAATTTACTGGAAACAGAGTGGTTTCTGGAAACTGGAAGCAGAGTTCTCCAATGAGAGCTGGAAGCAGAGTGTTTTCAACGGGAGCTGGAAGCAGAGTGAGAAAGAGGTAGGGGGACACTGCATTTAGGCGATAAGGGTCGCGAGTTCAGCCCTGTGCCGAGATTAGGGCGCTCGGGACTGATATAGGAGGATTACGGCGCGAACAATAATGAACAAAAAAAAAAAAATGAAACATTCAGAGTATTTTATATATAGTCCAAGTCTCTGTTATTCAATAGTTTTTCTTTAATTCAATAAAACAGTACAAAATATGTAGTAAATAGTTATAATGACACATAGTTAATCATTTCATTCAATCACTTTTTTGGGTAAATCAAAAACCTCTCACCCACAAACAGGTATGACAGTAGAGAAAAAAATGAAATAAACCCTCACATTCTTAAAGAAGAAATAAAATAAAAATTAATTTAAAGTCTATAAAGATAAGACTTTATAAAAAAACAAGTTTATCTGTCAAAGCTAAGACTAATTCAATAAAGGAGTTGATATACTAATAGCATATTTATGTTATATATTAACATAAATATAATACGTTATATTTTTCTCATAAATTGTTTTATTTTATTAGTGTTGTTTTTTCCGGAAAGGGTTTTACGCGACTATATAAAGTATGAGGTAGAGTAACAGGTTAGAGAGAGAAAATTCAAGCATCTACTAATCTACCAAATTAATAACTCATGTTTTAGGAAGAGTTGTAATTCAAACATGAATAAGACAAAATTAAAAAAATATTTTTTATAAAGAGAAATTAACCCTTAACAGTATAGGATTTTACTGACAGTAAGGATTTTATTTAAGGTCTCAGGTATAACTGAAGCTAAAGGAAATAAGATCCTTAATATCATCAGTGGAAATGGACAAAGAGTTGTCAGTTGACTTTGTGGCTCTCGAACCTTAAGGGGCGAGAGCATTTACCATCAGAGTGTCTGCTCTTTCAACACTTGAAATAACATAGCTAGTATTTATTGAAGAGGCAGTTCCCCATTGTCATTGCCTGGTCATTCTGGCTCTTCAGTCCCCCCTTATCCGTCCCAGGGCCAACATTACTAAATCTTCCCACTTCTTTAAAAATCTCCCTGGCGTTAATGACTAAAGGTTGTCAAGCCATAAAAAAATAAAAGAAAAAAAATTCTCAACATCCATTTGCTAACCTCAAGGATCAGGCGATATATGGGATACTTTACCATAAGCACTTAATTTAACTTATCACTATAAAAACACTTTGAATTAAAGATATCCTGAAAACTACTCTTTTCCATTAACAAAATTTTGGAGTTATATCTTAATAAAAATATCATTCCAAATACTTAATTTAAATTAGTTAAAGTGTTTACTTTTTTTTAGTTAAATACTTTTCTTCTTCTTTTTTTTTCAGTTAATTATATTTATTAAATAACACACATAGCAAGTACATTAGTATATTAGTCTGTGTTTATATATATATAAAAGTCATGTATAATAAAATCCTTACGCATACTAATATTTTCCTGGTTACTATATAAATTATGCTGAGATTGTAAACATTGTTCCAAGCATTCCCAGAATCCCCTACTCTTTTCAGATCCTTCAGCCAAATAGAACCTCTCCTCCTTGTATTTTTCCAGTGACTCTAGTCACCTCTCCTAGAGTTTGCCCATTTGATGTAATCGTACCTTTGTAACATCTATTGTTATCAAGAATAATAATTGTATTTGGATATTTGGATGTAAAATAAAAATATAACTTTTTAAATAACTCAACTGAGCCAAAAAGATATATAACCCGCGCATTCAGTAGGAATTTTATTATTAGAAGAAATCAGTTTAACCAAAAACTGAAGAAAAGCTCTTTGCCTACTCTAAGATTTTCAAAAAGTTGGCACAGCTCCAAGCATGTCATCTGGAATCTTCACAAAATTGAGTTTTGAAGTACTTCCCTTTCTGTAAGTTCTTTTGTAATAATTTTTAAGTTTAAAAAAAAGTCTTATTCTAATTAATTTATTAACAATAACAACAATTCTTAATATTGAATTTTAATTATATTAATAAAAACAATTTTTTTTTTAATTTTAATTTTTTCAACATAACAACTAAAGCATTTT
>KZ808499.1:19527-37551 GCA_000696205.2 Oncopeltus fasciatus | reverse complement strand
TTTTTTTTTTTTTTTTTTGGAAACTTCTTTCTCATCCTTATGATAAACCTGAAGATGGTTTACAATCTAAAATCCAAAATGCTAGCAAAAGTTTGTTTTTTGCATAAATCGCTTAACTCATTACCTCCTTGACAACTTGCAGCTATTATGCTTAAAAGCTTCTGAACCAGCCAGGTATTATAAGTTGGATTATCACCTTTGAAAGATGGCAGAAGGAAACCAGAAATCAGCTCAGAGTTTATTCCTGAAAAACGACTTAACTGTAGTTTCCAAATGATGTTTCTAAGCCAAGAAAAAAAGTTGTAAAATATATACCTGAATTTTGGGATATTGCATACAGTAAACATAGAGCAAAGAGAGTGGCATAATCATTTTCTGAGCAGTCAAGGTTCCCAACAACAACATCCATAAAAACTTTATTGCTTTCTAGAAATTAACAAAATTTATGAATTAAATAAAAAAATTCTGAGAGTTTTGTCTGAAAGTATTACAGATAATTGAATAGAGGAAAACAAAATGAATAGAACATGAATTTACCTTGAGCTAACCTTTGTTCTTTCTCTTCATCAGTTATATTTAAATTTGAAATGGCTTCACTTATCTCAGCAGGTATCCTATCTACATTAAGAAAATTTAATAAATGTTTATTTAGAACTTAATTGCAACAAGCTTAGCCCAGGGCTTTTTAAGAAAATAACATCACTAACCTACAGGATTACTTAAAGAACTTGACTCCAAGCTTTCCTCGAGTGATTGTTTAGGAGCATCAAAAGCAGGGCGGGCCTGAAACATATTTAACAGAGACATCTTAACTTTAAAATGCAATAAGAAAAAGATGATAGAATCAATTTAAAAGAAACCATAATAATATTACTCAAAATATATTTAAGCAATCAAAAAGGTATCAAATATTTGCTAAACTAAAGTTAGGTTTGTCTCAATAAAATAAATCTATTAAAAGGATAACATAAAAAAAAAAAAAAAAAAAAAAAAAAAGGGGGGGAAGGGGGGGGCCAAATTTAAATGTTAAAAATAAATACAGATATCAAAAGAAATTATCAGCATTCCTTAGAATAAACAGAGAGAGTACATGTTTTCTTCATTATTGTTACTAAAACGAATTAAGCTGGAGAAATTAGTCAGGATTTCGGCCAGGATAAGAAAACATTTATAACTTATATTGTTTCATGCTTAGTTTAATCTGTAAATCTTTTTTAGTCATATAACATACCTCATATCTGTCTGTTCAATCCAATCTATAATTGTATAAGTATATTGTGTGTATTACATTTCAGCCCTGATGATGACTTATAAGTTAAGTCGAAACATAGGCAATAATAAAATAATTACCCAACAACTTTGGAGTATTTTATTTTTTTGATCCTGGCTGACACACAGAATATTTTCTCCAGCATAAGACTTGACGGCCAACGAACCTCCAACCATAAAAATAATTACATTTGAAAAATTTTTAAATTTTAAATGTTTTTGTGAACTTAAACAATTTTTTTCTTCTAGTTTCTACTTTGAAAATAGTATATATTTGTCTCCTCATTCATTATATCAGTTGCCTGCCACAACCGTTATCGAATAATTTTTATTAGTTGTTAATAGAGTTAATAGTATACTTATCACTGCTGCATAAAGAACTAATATTATAGAAATGTAATTTCTTTAATTTTTAGTGTAATTAATAATACAGGTTTCTTCTCCATACTTTAAAAGTAGTATATACTTATATTTTTCTACTTTTGCTTAAGGCATTATCAAAAATCCTCCTGCCTAGTTTTTAATTAAAGAGGTGTATAAAAAAAAGGAGACCGTTTAATGAAATTCAAGACTTCAAAGGACTGTGAATATTTTAATCCTATTTAATACTGACTGATACAATACTTAATAATCCCTTCAAAGCATTCTCCTAAGCTTAAATCCCAGTAGACTGGTACCTCACAAACTTACTCCTCAGCTATCAGCTATGAGATTAAAAATTTGTGAAAATTTATTGAAAAACCCTTCTGATGAGGTTTTAAGGGAAGACTGTAACTTAGTGAGTGGGCAAAATCCAAATACCTGTAAACAATTTCTTGATCCCACTCAAACAGATTTGGTGAATGCAGCAAGGAGTCAATTTGAAAAAAAGTGCTCTTTTGAGTTTTTTTTTTTGGAATTTTGAAGGTGTTGTTCATCCCAAATTTATTCCTAATTGATGCTCATGAACTGTGAACTCTACTGCAAACAACTGAAAAGATTGTAGGTGAAGTTGTCAGAGCGTTATCTTAACTTGATCAACCAAAAAAGTATTATATTCTAACAAGATAATGCTCGTCCTCACATTTCCCGTTGAATCAAAGAAAGGTTTGAAGAACATCATGGATTTGAAACCTGTCACATCTACCATACAGATCTATCTACCAAACCTCGGATCATCCGATTACTACTTGTTTCAACCCATGGCCTATTTTCTTCAAGTGAGAAGAAGTGGAAGTTAAGGTCCAAGAGTTCTTTTATAGCCAAGGAATGTTATCAATGGAAAGTAGGAATGTTATCCCTTATTGTAGGTATCGAGCAATTAGCTAGCTAATAGGTAATGACAATAGTTAACAACTGACTCTACATTATGTATTAATTTTATATGATATTAAATATATAATAATACAAATATTTGGTTGAAGAATGGTAATTTTTTTATACACTACTTAATATTGATAAAATAAATAATAAAAGGAGTTTATAATATAGTCATTATTTTATAGATTTTTTAGTGCAAAAAAAAAGGTGTTATTAGTATTTTTTTTTTTATGGATTAGTATTTAATACTTAAAAAAATAAGCTTAAAAAAGTTCACTAGGCTTAATTATTTCAGCTCTTCACTTTATTATTTTTAGGACCAATTTTTATCATCCAACAGTGCCATTTTTTAATAGAAAATATATTACTTTATAAAAACAATGTTGCTATAATCACTAATCCTGAAAGCGACAGAACAATCTAAAATATGAATTTATTCACCTATAATGATATATTTATTCAAGTAATTGATGAGAATGAAATCACTACTTACTTGTGTGACAAAAGCTCCATTTTCCCAGTGAGCTGTAGTAGTTAGCAATAAGACCTGGGCTAGGTCATGAACAAGAGGCTTCTGTCTAGTTATGAGGAAGACTTGTGACAGTAGAAACAGTGAGACCACTGTACTTATAGAAGGCTTAGGCTCCTAGAAAACAAAAAAAAATATCAAGAATATTTGGTGAAGTCTGGTCTAACCTGAAATAATTAATTCAATCTTTTAAAATTTTAGAAGAATACACTAGAATGCCACTAATCCAAGCTAATTGGGATCCAAACCTGACCAACGTAAAACATTACAGCTCAGGATACAGAGTTGAAAGAATTAAGTTTTTTGCTTAGAGAAATTTATTTTCTTAATATAAATTTCGACCAGGACATGTTAATCCCCTGATTGGCGCTAGAAAGTTTGCCCTGAAAATGAAGAACGAGTGAGTGTCTGGGAGTTAATCCCATGCCCAAATAATTATAATAATTCACTATCTCTATTTCTTCTCCGTTCATTCACCATTTTTTGGGTTAGTGGCCATTTGCTGCCATTTTAAATATAACTATTTTTTATTAAGTGAGGTTGACAGTCAAATTCTAAGTTTCACAGCAAGTTACCAGTCTGTCTATCATCTTTTGAAGAGTGTGTAAATCTCAAGCTAAAAGAATTATGTAATTGGTATATAAAAGGCAGGGTACTCTCAGTTCTTTTACCTGAACTCCTAAGTACCCTTCCAGGCCATTCAAAAAGAGGGCAAAGAGTAGTGGGGGCAACAGACATCCCTGCTTCGATCCCATACTGGTCTTTATAGACTCCGAGAGAAGGTCTCTAATAAGTACATTTAGTTCTGTACTTTTGTAAATTCCTTTCAAAATTTAAATAAATTTTGTCTAAACCCCCATATTGTAGAGTTTATGAAAAAGTAAATTTCTGTCAGATGAGTCAAATGCTAACATAAAATCAACGAAAAAAGAATATACATGACCTCTTTTCTTAGAAGTTAAAATTTTAATTATGGAAAGATCACGTGATGTGCGAAAGCTCGGCAACTATCAAAAACTTGACCCGGAAGAAGAAACTGTAAATACATCTGACAACCGTCGAAGCCTACGTGAATAAATTTTATGTGTTATCGATATTACTGTAGTTTTTTTAAATCCAGCCTGTAATTTGACCAATGCCAATGTTTGGATTAGCAAAAAATCAGATTAGATGAAATTTTGCTATAAAATGTCATATATTGTCCTTTTGATGCATATTCTGATAGTCTGATTTGTAAAATATTGAATACCATATGTTAACTAGGCCTTTATTATTAAATATAACATAATATTTTAAATTACTGACAAAGCTTAATCTGAAATTTAAAATATTCAGAATGAAGCATAACTAACAGCATATATTATTTGACAACATTAGGTCGAAATGACAGACAGTAGAAAAAAAATCCTCCTTCCTCTTCAGTTTCCAACTATGATGAGTCAGTTAGCCACCTGCTAGTATATACTTACCCTGTGAGCTCTTGTGTGTGGTGTGTAGTATGGTTCTCTTACATACTGTGTTTGTTCCTGCTTTTAAGTCATCACGGGAAACAAGCAAACAGAACTTGTGCACATTAAAAGAAAAACTGCTGGAAGTGCTAAAAAGACTAGACAAAGGTAAGAGTGCCACTCTATGGCTGAAAGAGTTCGGAGTGGGCAAAGCAACCATTTCAAATTGTAAAAAGAAGTATAAAAAGAGGTTAAAGTGAGCAGTTTTGTATAACTGCAAGTAAACAAGTCATTGAAAAATTATGAGTTTTCCTACAAAAAATTAGACAAAGCACTTTATCAATGGTTTACCCAAGAAAGACATAAGGAATCCCTATTATTAGCCCTTTGATTAAAAAAAAGAAGCACTTCAATTGATCAAGCTCATGGGTGGTGATGACTCATTTCCATCTAGTTGTGGTTGTTTATATTAATGAACATACAACATTACTTGAAAAAACTCATTTTCCTTTACTTTTCCTTGTTTTAAAATTTTTTTTTTTTGTCTAACCTTGTTCGGATTAGTGGTGTTCGGATTAGCAGGGCTCTAGTGTATTAAAAGAATAAGTAACAATAACAGTAAAAGTAAAGGAACTACTATTTGCTAAAGGCATTAATTATCCATTTGGTCATTCCTTATGACTTTTTAAATATACGAAACTAAGAATATAAGTTCAAATGTTTGTTTCGATAGAACAATTTAACTTAATTGAGATTTAAAGGAAGAAAACAAACATATATACTAATTTACTTTCATGGTCAGCAAAAGAAACAATCAATTATAAATATTCCTTCAATAACCTACCGGATTCCCATCAGGCTGTGAAGGTAGAAGAGAAAATATATATAATGGTATGAAAAGTTTGTTCAACAAATGATCCACCAGGACATCATTCAACTCCTCAATGTTTAAACTAAGAATATCATTTAGGTAATGCAAATGATCTAGATGTTCAGCAACTAGGTCTGCTAATCTTGATTGACTTAAGTGGCTACAAAAAGAAAAATCTTAATTATTTACAACTTCCTCGAGATACAGAATATTTAAATAGAAAATAGGTTCAGCCATTTTAAAATAATAACTTTTTTTTATATTCTGTGCTGCATTGAATAAAATCAATGGGAAAATGAAATTTAACAAATTTTAAATTGTATTTAAAGTTTTGGCCACTAAATTTAATAATATATAAAATGTTCAATTTATTTAGAAAAAAAAAAAAAAAAAAAAAAAAAAGCAATAACAACTTACTCAGCATCATTCCTCACACATGTATCCAGTTCAAGAACATGATTACCAATGAACCAAACTAAATTTGAGAAGTATGGAGCAGCAGTTTTGTTCCTGATAAAGCGTAACATAGAAGGGTCACGAACTCGGTAAACATTCAGAGTTAGGGTTCTCACTGCGATCCTCACCATTGATTCGGAATGGTTAAAAAATTTAATTGCTTCAGTATACAGCGGGAAGTCATTTGTATGCTGAAAATGAAAGGAATGAAAGGGAATGCTGAATGGAGTAGAAATTTGAGATAATATTTAATCTTCTTCCAAAAAGTTAGTAGTTATACACACAATTCAACACTATAATTTAAAAAACACAAATCAAAGTTTTTATTCTATGGATAATTTTAATTCAATTATTTACATTAAGCAGGATATGTTGGAATTGTTGGATAGGATAATAATACAAACTTGCATTTTTTTTTTTTTCATACAAAGACCTTTTTTTTTCTCTTTTTTTTTTCTTACTTAAACTTAAGTTAAATATTTGGAGATATTTTAGATGTTATAATTTTTCAATTTCAAGACTATTACAGCATTTATATTTATATTCTAGACATTAAACAGACTAAGATTGTTACTTTAATTGAAATAGGGTCAGATCAGACCATTAACACCATAACCAATAGAATTTAATTTTCTAATAGATAGGAAAATGGACGATAAAAAAAATATATTCCTCAGTTTTCAATATCTTTTTAATTTTGAGGTCTCTTAATCATGAAAACTTATTTTTTTGAGTTGTGGTCCAAATGTGTTTATGCTAAGATTATTGTTTGTGTTTCTGCATGAGCTGACATACATATCTACTGCTCTTAAAGTAGAAACATAAAATTTTGCATAAATTTGAATATAGGGAGCTAAGAAAAAAAACTCTCTACCTCAGCCGGGAAACGAACCTGAGTCCCCCACCATTTAAGCGGGTGCGTTAACCACCAAGGGAGCTGAGAATAATTTCTAGTTCCCCGCACTTCACTTCACTCTGAGTCTGAACTGCCAAGTATGACGAATATATCGTTTTATACTCAGCGGAGCTAAAATTGCTAGCTATTTATTAAACTCTCGTTTTGGCAAAGGGCCACTACCTGACAGTCAAATGATGATAATTGTGGTAATGTAATCCCACATTTCATTATTAATTAGAATCGTACAGAGAGCTAGAAAAAAACTCTCTACCTCAGCCCCCAGCTTACATTATCACAATTATCATCATGATTTAAATAAAATATTGCATTTGTGCACAATTTTTTTTTTTTTGGCAGTGTTAGATAAGACAGGTAATAGCTGAGGGTGGAACACAAACTGATAAACACTTTGAACTCCTCATCTGTTCTTGTTAGGTTAACAAGCAACTAATAATTAATAAACTAACAAATAAAACATTGGCAGATAATTTAAAAAATAAACCTTTTTTTTTTTTTTTTTTTTTTGGATCTACCTTGACCGAAACCCAACAAAAAAACATCTAGTACTAACATAAAGCTTATCTATGATCAAAACTTACATCATTGTAAAAGAAGTGAATCGTGTGGCTATTCAACTTCAATGAGAGGGTTTTAAGAAATGATATGTAATAGGCCATCACTTCCTCATCTGAGAAGTCGAACTTATGTACTATTATTGAGTTAACATGATTATTGCTTAGTAGGTAATCTGAAATAAAAAAAACATATTAGTGTCACAAAATAAAAAATTAAGGTCAATTATTAAAAAATAAATATATAATCTTACACAGTGAAGTCTCATTACGAATATTTTCAAACAAAATATTTAAAGTTTGAAGCAATTGAACACATACATAACTCCCACATTTCTGCTTAAGGATTTTCAAAAAGAATGAAAGCATATTCTTTTCAAGAAAGAAACTAAAACAGAGAAAAATCTGCATGAAATAATGATTGTTTGCTAGGGTATGGCCATAAAGTTTGAATACAAAAATTAATTTGTATATAAAATATTATCTTCATTTTCTACTTCTGAAATGCAGACTAAGGATATTAAACCTTGAATCAATACAAAGAGATATCATTCACCAACAATAACAATAAACAAATTTTACTTTTTCATAGTGTTTAATAAATTTAGGATATAAGGTAAAGACATTAAAGTTAACTTACTCAAAGACACTGCTGTCATTTTGATCACCCCAAATTAATATCTCAGCAATTGATCTCAGAGTCTCAACTAATAATCCTCTATTATTTTCAGATACAGACCGATTTTTAGATAAAACATTATATAAGTATCTAAAAAATTTAAAAATGTCAATAATGTCAGTGAATAATAAATGTACTACAGTAATTCAACTCAATAATTCTCTTTACTTTAAATGTTCCAGTGAATGAGGGTTTTTGTTTCTCCAGAGAGAACCCCCGAACCAACTACGACTTCGAAACATTACAGTTTGGTTATATCAGCATTCTTCGTTATTTGAATTCCAGCTTACAAAACAAGATAAGAAAACTCTCACAACAATGATCTAAACTCGTATAAGTCCAATTATTTATTAGAAACATTATTGCTAAAGCGATGTAACGAATGTTTTCAGTTTAAAACACAATGAAGTAACTCAAGAAAATAGAAAAAGGCATTTTGCACAATAGGAAGATTTCATATCATAATAGTAATGTTTACTAGATATCGCCTTCATATTTTCATAGGTTATCTCGGATATTGCTTACTTGATCAATCTTCAAGGGGTATAAGATTTTTTAAACACATATTTTTTATTAAAATACAAACATTTTAGCACATATTTTTTCATGCAATAATATATATTTTTTTAATAATTAAGATATAATTAAAAACTTCATATATAGCTGTTATTCTGGCTTTAATGACCATCAGGCTGCCACGCCTTTTTTAAAAATAGCTGTTCTTATGGTTTATTAAGATATAAGTAATATACAAAGTAAATAAAATGAAACAATTGAATACAAATGTAAGTTCAAGGACATTTTTTATTTTTGACAAAATTAAATGACAATTTGTCGCTGTAAATGCCATAAGCAGACAGGTGTAAGTGTTTGACAGGGAATGGGGCTCTTAAGTGTAACAATTCCTTTCACAGTGATTTATTAGTCACAACTTTCTGCAATAGTCACGGCTTCAGCTGTTCACAGGTCAGCCGTGAGAATTTTACAAGGACTACTTGAAATATCTTCCAAAATTGAAGATGATAGCTCCGACAGCAGCTTTTGGTGACTAATTCATGTGACGGATAGCTGTGGCTCTTGTGATTTCCAATATTCTATCTTTAGAGACCTTTACACCGGTTTTGTTGTATTGTTTAGATATTGAATTTCTGGGACTTGTATTTGAGAGCCAAACATCGGGTGTACTCATCATGTGACTCATGGTCAATATCAAGTTCCGATCCATCTGCTGTCTTAATCATTCCATCTAGACTGAAGTTTAGTAGTTATTATCCTCTGCTCTTAAGTTTCCCCATTTACTCTTACCTCTATCCACCTTTAATGAAAAGGGAAATTTGTTTATCCTAAGCAGCTGACAGTATTTTTTCAGCTCTGATTCAATTTTATTTTATTTTCATATTTTAATAATGACTATATTTTTAAATTATTAATTTTTGTTTAAGAAAAGTTATGCCAGATGCGATTCAATGTTTAAAAATACATAAAGTTTTTGAATCGTAAATTGCAATAGAGAAACCGTATTATATTATGACTTGGCTCCGCATATATTAAAATTATATAATCATGTTTGATTCTTGTATTTTTTTTACTGAGGAAGTCATCAAATGCCCAATAAATAAGAGGAAATAATAATTTTTATTTTTCCATTACAGCTTTTTTTTTTTTTTAAATTTTCCAAAGATAGAACTCAGAGAAGTTCAAAGGCTTGGACAACATTTTTTGCAAATTTCATGAAAATCTTCCGAGTGACTTCATCTTACAGTCTATAGCAAAAATATTGTTAGGGTAGTTATGCACATGATTATCATTTTTTATTATGTGTGTCAGGGGCCAATACTCAACAAACTCTCAAAATTGCGTTTTGAAATATTTAATTACAATTTTTTCGCAGAGACATATACATAAATAGAACTTTTTAAAGTGATTTTTGGCTTCAAAAGTCCTCAAAATGAGTGAAAATATTGAGAAATTCAACATTTAATCGTTTGCCCATACAGTCTATCTTCCTTATATTTGTTTTAAGATAGAATAAGGAAACGAAAATAAGGTCTCCTTTCAGAGTAGATTCCTATCATGTTATCTTCTTCTTTCTCTATCTCCTTCGTGCTGTTAAGTGTTGAGTATTTTCTTCTTTCTCTATTTACTGTGAATCAGTTACACTCCAGATGGGTGATTAGCCCAGTGCTTGAAGTCATTTATCCTCAAGACTGCTGGCCTCCCAAAAATGTATCCCCTCAAGGGGAGGAGTAGCCGGACTTTACTTCCGACACTGGGTACCTGTTGGTTCACTGGGCTACTAGGGTCCTTTCCTTAAGTGTGACTTCAACTCCATCCACTACCCGAGGGACGCGTTCCCTAGTGCACAGGTTCTACCAGGAAGACATATTATCATGTTCCCCAAATGATGAAAAGTAGAAGTAATTATTCTATACTGGATGGGACCTCGTATGTAGTGCACGGAACTCGCCAGCCGAAAAAGTTTGATTAGTAACTTGTATTGTGGTATAATATGTAGCCATCTGCTAGCCAATTGCCTGATACCACACTGATACCATTCCTTGAGATAGCTGTCAAAGGACTCTTGGACTGCAATGTCATCTTCAGCAAAATAGGCAATTTTTTTTTCTTGAAGAAAATGAGTCATGGGCCAAAACAAGTAATAATATGATGTTACGAGGTCTGAACTGTATGGTTTATGATGCAAGAGTTCGAACCCATGAAGTTTTTTAAACTTTTCTTTGGCTCAACAGGAAGTGTGAGAATGAGCATCATATTGTTGGAATAAAACTCCCTTTCATTTGATCAAAACATAAGGCTCAGACAACTTTGCATACAAAATTTCCAGTTATTTACAGTAGAGTTCAAAATCCATTGAGCATTCTAAAACGAATAACGCTTCAAAATTAAAAAAAAAATGCAAAGCATGCATATTTTTTTTTTCTCAAATAGATTCCTTGTAGCAACCGGGAAAAACAATTTGACCACGATTAAGCCGTCACTTAAGGGTATTTGGTTTTCGCCAGTAAACCAACTTTCATCACAGGTGATAATTTTCTGATAAAACCTCATATCTGAAGATGTTTTCAATACATTTTTACAAATTTCTAGTGTAAACCCCATGGAGAGTAGATGGTGACTAACAGTATCTTTTGATACACTGCACTCCCTGGAGTTTCATTCAACAGCTAGGATTGCTGAATGCCATCATTATCGACCAATGGTCGCCCGGAGCCATTTTCATTTCTAGTGTCGTATCTTGCGAAATTTTTCAAACCAATGCCACGCAATGCACTGGTCAAGGACACCTATATTTAATAATTTCATGAATTGCTTCAGTGGCTGTAAAATTTTTTTCCCAATAATGATAAAAAATTATAAGAATTTTGCAGGACGCTGTCATGTTTCTTCTTTAAAACAAACTAATAAACTGAAGACTTTTTTAAGAAGTTAAATAGGATTTAACAAGTTTAGAGAATACTATAAAAGGATTATTAAATACTGGTTAGTATTAAATAGGACTAAATCATTTACAGTCCTCTGCTATCTTGAATTTGAAAAAAAAAAACCCCAAAAAAACCATTATTTATTTTTTTTTATGAATATTATTTTTATTGTGGTAATTAATCCCGCATAAATTTTAAAGACAGTCAGATAAGTTATTAAATTTCCAGCACTAATGTCGAGAGTCTAACCTCCGAGGCAAACGAATACATCGTCTTATGCTCTGAGGAGCTGCATTTGTCAAGCTATTAAAACGACTTGTTATTTACATGATTTTTAAATTTAATGAATATCATTTATATTGTGGTATTTTGACCCACGTACATTTTAAACAATTAAATGCAAAGGAATAGAATAAAATCTAACTGTCCCAGCCAGGACTCGAACCTGGATCTCCTGCTATCCGGGCCGGTGAAATTTCCTCTTATGCTACCGGGACAAGCCTGATAAGTTATTAAATTCCCCTCACTAATGTCGTGAGTCTAACCTCCGAGGCAAACGAATACATCGTCTTATGCTCTGAGGAGCTGCATTTGTCAAGCTATTAAAACGACTTGTTATTTACATAATTTTAAAATTTAATGAATATCATTTATATTGTGATATTTTGACCCACGTACATTTTAAACAATTAAATGCAAAGGAATAGAATACAATCTAACTATCCCAGCCAGGACTCGAACCTGGATCTCCTGCTATCCGGGCCGGTGAAATTTCCTCTTATGCTACCGGGACAAGCCTGATAAGTTATTAAATTCCCCTCACTAGTGTCGAGAGCCTAACCTCCGAGGCAGACGAATATATCGTCTTGTGCTAGGAGGAGCTGACATTGTCAAGCTGTTTAAATGACTCACGTTGTTTACTTTTTATTTTCTTTTATAAATATTAATTTAGTTGTGGTGTATTATCCCACGAAAATTTTTAACAATTAAGGCGAGGGAATAGAATAAAAATCTATCTGTCCCAGCCAGGACTCGAACCTGGATCTCCTGCTTTCCGGGCCGGTATGCTTCCATTACACCACCGGGACGAGCTAGATAACTTATTAAATTCCCAACACACTAGCGAGAGCCTAACCCACGAGAAAGACGAATACATCGTCTTATGCTCGAAGCAGCTGACATTGTCAAAGTATTTAAACGACTCTTCGTTATTTACTTACTTAATTTTTTTAAAATTTTATAAATATTATTATTTTTTTTACTGTGGTATTTTCAACTCGATGAGCGAGCCGTCCTTGGGTGATACACTTATGTTAACCGTCAGCATGACACTAAAATAATGCCAGATAGCCCAGACACCTACAGAGGTATAGTGAGCAATCTGAAAGAGACAAACGGCCAGCATCACACTTACCAACTAAAGGGAGAGCGTGCAGTCAGGGTCGTCATCCGTCACCTCCACCACTCAACCTCTCTTGATTATATCAAAGAGGAGTTGTAAACCCCACTGAACTTGGCTTCCAGGTCAGAAATGGCTTTAACATAACAACAAGTAGGCCTGGTAATGACGGTCATATAAAGACTCCGTTGCCCTTGTTCTTTGTAGATCTCGAGCCCACAAGTAATATAGTCGAGATCTACAATATAACCTCACTACGAGTGGAGAAGCCCCTCCCTCGAAGAGACATAGTTCAGTGCCACAAATGCCTGGAATACGGTCACACTAAAAGATACTGTGAGTATGGTGCTCAATGTGACTAATGTGGAGGGACTCATCTCACAGGGGACTGTCAGAAATCTCGCAGTACACCTGCTGTTTGCGCCCTTTGCCAAAAAAACCATCCCGCCAATTATAAAGGCTGCCAGGTCTACAATGATTTAAATCAGCGGATCCAGCCCACCAGACAGCAGGACTCAGCACCTGTAGCTCGAAGACCCCCACCACCCTCAACCAGAAAAGTCGAATCAGTTTACTCTTATGCAAAGGCGACCTACCAGCCCAGACAAGAAGAACCTCTTCCTCAATGCCAGCCTCCCAGGGGAGAGCGAACTGCCATCTCTCATGTTCCTCCTCCGTCAATATCTAATGATTTCCAATCCATGCTCCACTCCTTTTTCTCGGAATTCCGCGCCCTCATCACTCCTCTCTTAAACCTATTGTCAACGGTAGTCTCTAATATGACTCCCTCGTCTGTCAGTAAATGAAATCCTACTCCTCTAGACCCTTTTCTGTCCTCCTCTGGAATGCTAACGGCATTCAAACACATACAAACGAACTCAAACTAACACTAGAAGATAAATGTATAGACGTACTCTTACTTACTGAAACACGACCAACAAAAAATAAAAAAAACTCAACATACCAGGCTATACAACTTACGGAACTGATCACCCAGACGGACGAGCTCATGGTGGAACTGCGCTCTTTATTCGCACTTTCCATACTCATCATTTGATACCTTCCACTCCCACAGACTCGCTCCAATCCACTTCAGTGTCCATCAATGCTCTGTATAATGCTATCTCCTCTCAAATCTCTACACTCTAAGTCCGCTCTCTCCCACCTATTGGCCCACCGATGTAAATCGTCTTCCTCATATCCTAGATTTTTTCATGTGTAAAAATCTTATTAACTACCATCACTCTGTAAAAACATTAAATGAACTTTCCTCTGACCACAACCCTGTCTTCCTCACACTGTCTCTCACACCTATCCCTAGACAATTGCCACCAACCTTAATAAGTGGTCCCATTGACTGGCCACTTTTTAGAACTCTCCTAGAAGAGTCACTTGACCTCGGAATCTCCTTAAAAACCTATGAAGAGCTGGATCATGCTGTCCAGTTCTTTACTATAATGATTCAACAATGTCTTTGAAAGGCTAACTTAAAACCCACCAGCACCCGCTACACTGTAAATTCAGCTGAACCCCTCCCTGATTACATTAAAAACCTCATACAAGCTTAGCGTCAAGCTCGAGCCCTGTTCCAGAGGTACAGACATCCCTAAGATCGTAGTGAGTTGAACCAGCTATCTCGTCTCGTAAAGCAAAAACTAGGTGCTTTACGAGATAAGGCGTTTAATGCCTAACTGTCTAGCCTCTCAAAAGGAGACAAATTCCTCTGGACTGCTACTCGCAGGATTCTGAAATATCATGAATCTTCTGCCCCCTTACGTCGAGAATTTGGTTCCTGGGCCTCTTTCAACAAAGATAAGGCCCAAATGTTTGCCCAACATTTAAAGCAAACATTCACTCCTCATCCAGATCCTGATAACT
This sequence comes from Oncopeltus fasciatus, assembly GCA_000696205.2. Taxonomy (NCBI): domain Eukaryota; kingdom Metazoa; phylum Arthropoda; class Insecta; order Hemiptera; family Lygaeidae; genus Oncopeltus; species Oncopeltus fasciatus. The sequence goes on along the minus strand of KZ808499.1, from coordinate 22,810 downwards.
TGTCCAATTACGCGGGGGTTGAGGAGTCACTGGATATACCATTACCAATGTCCTTACCGATTAAGGCAGTGTCACCTGATGTCAAGTACATTATCAACCATCTGCCTAAGCGCAAAGCACCCGGCTATGACCTTATCAACGGCCTAATACTTCGAAATCTACCCCATAAAGCAATTGTTTTCCTCACTTACCTATATAATTGTGTCCCTTGAACCACATGTCCCTCTGGAAATTTTGTGAAATAATCCTATTTCCCAAACCCGGTAAACCTTCTTCTAACACATTATCCAATCGAACAATTAGCCTTCTTCCTTTACTTTCCAAAGTAATTGAGAAAGTTCTTTTAAAACGAATAATACCTATAATAACTTCCTTAAATATTCTTCCTAATCATCAGTTTGGCTTCCGATCCCATCATTCTACTGTCCAGCAGGTGTTTCGCGTTGTAGACTTTATTTCCTCTTCCCTCAAGCGAAAATAATTTTGTCCTGGTACATTCTTAGATGTCAATCAAGCATTTGACCGAGTATGGCCTAATGGTCTATTTTATAAGCTGAAGTTCATATTTCCAAGTACCATCTACCTAATCCTCAAATCTTATATTTCTAATATATACAAAACCATAATATGACCAATCTGGATGTACAGAACTGTGGGGTGCCGCTAAGCCTTCCAATATCCAACAAATACAATCCTTTCAGTCCAAAATTCTCAGAATAATTGCTAATGCTCCATATTATGTGTCCAACTCTACTCTGCATCACGACTTTAATATTTGTCAAAGGCCTTACCTCCACCCGCTTCAAGCTCTTCCATAGTAAACTCCAATTTCTTCCCAATCCCTGTCGTCGGACTCCAATCCTCACAATTCTCCCCAGGGACTAAAACGGAGATGGCCTAGTGACCTCCTGGGCCTTAATGTCAAAACTTATTGGGAGTGGGGTCTATAAGCCCCTTCTTATTTTATTTATATTTTTTTTTAGATGTATATTTTTTAAAATTGATTTATTGTATCCGTCATCAAATTACAAGATATTAAGTAACAGAATGTAATAAATAAAGATTTATTTGAAAGAAAATTGTGTTATTTTATCCCACATAAATTTTAAACAATTAAATGCAAGGGAATAGAATAAAAAATGTAACTATCTCAGCCAAGGCTCGACAGTTAGATTTTTATTATTTTTGAAAATGTTTTTTTTTTTTCATTTATAAAGACACCCTTGAAAAGGCTAGGAAGATTCATTTTTATTAAGTTTCATAAAAAAACAAAGGAGTAACTTTCTCCTTTAGTTTAATGTGAGTCAGGGGCCACTGCTATTTCGACATTGATTCCATTACATACACAAACTCAAATAATTGAGTAAGCAGTATGTTAAATAACCATCTAATAATGAATGAATTAGGTAATATACTTTCCTTTTTGAACCCTGCAATTCATTTAATAGGCACTTAATAAGATGTGTAAGATGCTTTGCTACTTGCTCAGTAACATCATATTGAGCAAAATTCCAAATTCGACATTTTTTGAAAATGATTTAGATTTTCTCTGGTACTAACTAAAAGATACTTAAAATGATACATTACTAAAATTTATGTGTGTCTATATATATAAAAGAAGTGGGCAGTATAACATAAAAATGGTAGTCTGAGTTCACCTGAATTGAATTGTATAGTTAATAAGTATAATTAGTTATTTTTCAAATAAAATTTGCTATGTTGTTTTTAAATGTAAAAAGAAAGGCTGTGCTTCTTATTGAGAGAAATCAGATCCAATGAAGACGGACAATGGAAGGTACGACAGTCATATTTACATAAGTTAACTTATTCTTAAGTGCAACCATAAGTTCTTATTAAATGAAGGTTATGATTAATAATTCTATAGTTAATGTGGGCTTTGCATAAACTATAACTCCCTCCTTCTTTAACTTGTTAATTATAATTCACTTAATATTATGATTGTGAAAATTTTAAATCAGAAATCTAAACCTGATAAAATCAATAGCTGGGCCCAAAATCAATATTTTCTTTGAATAAGAATACATGGCAATGTTTTAAACATAATACAAATAAAGAAAGAAAATGATAATGAGTGAAATATTTTCTTTTTTACCCTATGAAAAAACCCCTCCATCTGCTTTAATTATTTAAAAATCAATATTATAAAATATCTATTTTAGTTGTTTTAAATATGAAATTTAAGCATTCAATAATGAATAGCTGAGAAAGAAAAAATAAGATATTTTCTATTTATGTTTTCATTAGTCTTACCTCTCCTCTGACTCTAATTTTCTCTAGAAACTATACAACTTTTCACCTCACTAAGTGCTAATAATATTCAGAATATCATTTTAACTCTTTGAAGGGTGTCATTTGTAAAGCATTCCCAAAAATAGTGATTTACTCACTAATCCACCCTCTCACACAAAAATTAGCAAAAATTAATTCAAGGGAACTAAAAATCTTAATATTAGATGGGAAAAAAAAAAAAAAAATCTTGATTATTATACTTTACTTATGGCAAAGTACAAAAATTATACTTTACAGATCAAAAATGTTTGCTCGAACATCACATTTAAAAGAACATAATAGAAGTCCTGGGTTCAAGGGCTAGCATTTATAAAAGCCTTAGAATAATACAACAAATATATTTAATAAAAATATTTGATTGAAAATATAATTGCTATATGGCACCAAATTATCCATTTTAAATTAAATTAATGTTTTTGCGATATAACTGCATAAACATAAATCTGATATCTTCTTAAAGAATGCAAGAACTGGTTTTACTATTTATAAATATTACATTCATAAGTATATTCATGTAAAATTTATTAATTTAATCTTACGCTAAAACTCAGTAAAAAAAAAGAAGAAAAATTACATTAAAAATTTTTTTTTCTTCACAAATTGGTTAGCTACTTCCTGATAGAATTTCCATAAGGAAAATGTAAGATTAAAAGAGCTGTTTATAAGTGATGTGAATTCTAAATTAAAAAATGACAAATTATGAATTAAATAGGTTAATAATAAAATGTAGGAAAGAAAATTATCACTTATAACATTAAAATAACTTGTATTAATTAGATTTAAAAAAACAAACATAATTCTGAAGAGAGTAAACTAAAATCAGGTACAGAATTATTTAGATAATTAATACATATTTAATTTATAAATAATTGAGGTAAACAAAAGAAATTAAAAAAATATAATAAAGAGTTAGAGCTGAATCAAGGAATTTGTATTGATTGATACAACAAAGCTACTTCATTTACTAATATAT
>KZ808498.1:131488-143494 GCA_000696205.2 Oncopeltus fasciatus | reverse complement strand
ACAAAAAAAAAAAAAAAAAATTATTTATTTAGAAAACAATGAGATAAATGAGAACTAAATAAATTATTCAAGTAGGAATTCCATAAACTAAACATATTACTAAGTATGATAGTTGTTTCATATTTTTATTTTTTATAGTTAGAATAAGAACCCCTACTTATATTATCTATACTCTGTTTTACAAACAGAATATAGATAATGAATGTGACCATTAACCATTTATATGGTTACAAATAATTTCAAACTAATAAGCCCCACTCCAACTGATTCATAGTACACAGATGTACAATATATTTTTCCTGTTAAACCAGACAAATAAAAATGAATTATCTGTTGGAAAATTTGGATTATGGAAACAATTTTTAGTTAATAGATGTACTTCAATTTTCTCATCAAGAGAAATTTACAATTTTGGTATCTAATTATCTGGCTTAAAACTAAAGTTAATATCAGTTATGACAACATTTAGCATAAGTTTAAAAAAAATATTTTTAGAAAATTTCTGATGAATATATATGACATATATTTTCATCAGTAAGATCATTTTAGATTATTTTTCTAGAAAATCAACTATTGTACAGGGCCTGAAATATCAATTAAAAAAGAAAAAACATTTTTTTAACCAAGGATATTCTTAGATATACACATTTTAGACTCCATATATCACATCCATAACACTATGGATGTGATATATGGAGTCTAAAGAAATACTATTCCTACTTACCAATAAGAAGTTCAAATAAAAAATTTGGTTTCTATATTACAAAAATACGAGGAGGAAGCACACAACACAAACAGATAAATTCATAATTATCTTTTTTAAATACAATTTTTAGCAAAAAATAAAAAATAAAAATACATTTACCATTATAATATTGTCAACCTACAAAAAAGTTCTTAGAGTGAAGGGTAAGGGGTTTAACTAAGTGTTTTGTTTTTCAAATAATAAGTCCTTGTCTTGCTAAGCATTATAAAACAGACATTAATTCTGCTATAAAATTGCTATTAAAATTGATTCATGAAAATTGTCCATTATAATTTTAGATTTAACACAAATAAAATTAATCGATGAAAAATAAAAATTCTAAATCAAGATAATGTTTGAGATAACAATGTTTAAGGGGAAATAGGAAAATAGAATCAATATGTTTAAGAGTATTCCTTCCTCTCTCTCTCTCTCTCTCTCTCTCTCTCTCTCTCTCTCTCTCTCAGTATATATATATATATCCCACTCTATCTCTCTCTCTCTCACCCACTCACTCACCAACACACACTATCTCTGCATATAGATTATCAAAAATATATGTCAAATACATATATTAAGTACTCATCAACAGTACAAACATACCCAACAGTTAAACTTCTAATCTTTATCTACTGTAAGTATCAATATATATGTAAAGTATACTTATTAAGATTTATAAAAAAAACATACCTTAGCTGGAGTGGTTGGAGAAAGTCTTGTGGGTGAAAGACCTGAGACAGTTTTAGATGATCGTTCCTCCTGAATAGGAGAGGTAGCTGTCTTTTCATTTGAGCATAGTACACTCAAATTTCCACTTTTAGACTTCTGAGGGATAGTTGGTCGAACATTATGTTTTGACATGGAATATGCTGGGCCAATTCTGTATTTTGTCCTAGATTTAAATTGGGTTTCTTCATCAGAGATAGGGTGTTCGTTATCTATATCATTAATGACATCTGTAAGATCAGCATTTAAGTCAACTAATTTATGAGAAGAAACTAAATTATTTTCTGAAGAATTATCTGGGAGCCTATTTTTATTGTTTGAAGACTCTCCCTCTTGCTCATCAATTTCCAAATTGGACTTCGTTTCTTGCTCAACTAAATCAACAATATCTTCAAGAGGGATGTTTGTTTTCATCCTCTTTCTACAATTTTCATTTTTCGGAAGAATATTTTTAACTTTACAGCCAAAATCTAATTTGACTAGACTGTTTGTGTTAGAGAAGATACAGTTTTTTATTTCAAGTTCTCTCTTAGATCTGTAAGCTGGGGACTTATTCCTCGAGGAATAATCAAAAGGTGAACCATATGTTCGAGCACAGTGTTTATGCCTATCAAATAAATGAAGCACTGAAAAGTTAAATGAATTAGTTAAAGCTGAAGACAATTCTAGAAGAGATACATCAAGAGAGAAGTGCTTATTTCTACAAAGGACATTATTCTTTAGGAAGTATGTTTTATTAAAACATTGACAAAAATATTCAGAGTGAACAGCACACCAAATAAAAGCAATATTAAGAGGATGATCCTCTTTAGCAAGGAGCATTTCTTCAGGTGGGATATCAACTTCTTCCATCTCCAGAAGAGATTCTTCATCCCAATCAGGCAGTGTTGAAAGCTCATTGGAAATGCTTATATCACTATCTTCAGTTTTTTTCACAGGAGGAGAACTTTTCAAAGTCTTCTTCTTCTTCTTTTTCTTTTTTTTCTTCTCAGGAGATGAATATTCCTTCACAGAATCTGATGAACGCTTTAAGGAATCATTGGTTCTTTTTAGTGTATTTACTTGCAGTGATTTCTTGATGAGGTCAGTAGGAGGTGAAATTACAGGTTCCTTAGACCTGCTAGCAATTAAATTTTTCATTTCAACTCCTTTCAACTCAACTTTAGATGGTTTAACTTCAGTTTTTTTACCAGAATCCTTAGTGGTTTCCTTAGACAGCTGCCCTTTAGGTGTTTGGTCTTTTGAAGGCTTAGGAACACTTGCTGAAGTTTTAAAATGCCTCCAATTACTTATGCTATGGGGTGATAAGTCAAGGCAATTCATTTCTTTGCCAATAAGGACATTATTTCGATACCTGGTAGGAAGTTTCTTTTCTCTTTTAGATTTACCAGTATCTCCTTGAATAATAACATCATCACTTTTGCAAATGACAGTCTGGTGCCAGGAGGATTCTTCTTTTGCTAAGCCTGTCTTTACAACACGATGAGAGCTTACATCTCTCCTTGAAAGACCATTTCCACACGTGCAATTAAACATGCATTTTTCTTTGCCACAGTGTACAACTGAAAAAGGTCCATTTAAACTACTGCAAACACACCCTTTAGAACAATGCTCTTTTCCACAGTCATTGTTGATATTTCCATTTTGACGACTTTCTTCAACTAAAGTTACATTTATTAATCTTCGAAGTTCCCTCTCTACCTTACTCTTCTTGTTTTTCTTAAGTGGAACAACATCTTTAGGAATAGTACAGAAATCAGGATCATAAGAGTACTCAATCTTATCCAAATGTTCCTTTCTGACAACATAGTCTACAAGATCAAACATGACATTTTTAATTTCATTCTCAACATTCACTTCTTCAGAAATACATTCAAGGGACAATTTACCTATTTCAATTACCTCCTGAGATCTAACAGGAACCAATATTCTTTTGATAGTCCCCTTATTTGTTTGTTGGAGAGCAGAAGCAGCAATGTTTGCCCAACACTCATCTATTACGACAGGGTCTCGTTTAAGCAATTCCAAATTTGCAATAGCCTCATTTGAGAGTGGCCTTTCTTTTCCTATAGTCAAAATCATTCCAAGTTTCATATCCTTTAATACACTTTCAAAGCAAAAAGAATGCTCATCACTGGAACAAGGAAATATGAGGGGAAATTTTTGACCTCTTGAAGAGCGAGAGTAAACATAGACTTCATCTGAGTCATCTGACTTGCATGCATCAAGCAGTGACATACAAGATTTACGAAATGAAGATTTACTTTGTAGGCCAGAACCCAAAACATTTTTATTTGTCAAGTTCTTTGATGAATAGTGCTTTAAAAGATCATTAGTAATATCTAATTGGTCAGAATGATCTAGTGCCCCCCTCTCTAATTTAGAATTCCCTTTTGGTTTTTTTTTTTCGCCAGTTTTACAAGTATTTTCAAAATCTAAATATACTGGTCGACCCCTAATTAGGATGAATTTATCTTTTTCATTGTTCCTCTGCTGAGAATCAAAATTGAAACAAGACACAGTCTCATTACTAAGGCTTATATTTAAATCATTTTCACATTTCTTTCTTTCTTTGGATTCCTTTACATTGTTTTCATCCCAATTAAATACCATTCCCGACATTGAAATTAATTTTGGTGGATCAAAACTAACATTAATCTTTGAATGTTTCTCTAAAAATTCATCAACCAAAGGACTGTAAAAAACACCATCCATTTCACTTCCTTCAGTTAAAGAAGCCTTTATTTTTTTGTGAAATTTATCCCTTTCTAACAATTCATGATACTTTTCATTGATCTGATCCAAAATATGTGAATATTCCTCTTTGAAACATATATCCCAAACATCAGGTATAACACCATGAAATTCTTTAAAAAACAATCGGTTCTGTAATAACTCCTCAGAATTGAAATTTTCCAGAAGGGGATCTTCCTCATCTATTTTAGCAGTTCTTGATATATCTTCATGACTTTTATTTCTATGAGGAAATGGTTCCTCTAGTTTTGTTTTACCTGAACGTTTGGAAAACTCATTATGGAAAAGTTTATTACGCCAACCTTTAATTTTTGTAATATCATTTGTTTTTGTAGGGACGATTCTGCCTTCTCTAGATTTTTTTCTTGAACGCTCATCCCTTAGAGATCCTATTTGTTGATATATTTCATTTTCTTTAGTAACGAACTCTTGAAGATCATCTTCTTCTTCAAATGATATAAATTGCACACCATCAATCACATCAACCTCTTCTTTTCCAGTAGAAATTAAAACTGATTTTTTATTAGTTTTATTAGTTTTTGCACTTCTACAAAACTCATTCAACTTTGCAGGTGGCTCATTATTATCATTTTTGTTTTCATATAAAATCTTGTCCGTTTGTTCTGAAGATAATACAGAATAATCAAAGTCATTATTGTCAAGAAAAAATGATTTTGAAATTTTAAATAAAGTAAAAATATCCCTCAGGAAGCTACTTTCTTTATGTTTTGAAGAAAATTTATGAATCAAAGTATGAAAGATAGCAGTATGTTTTTCTTGAAATTTCAATATATTTATAAAATACAAATAAAATGCAGGTATTAAATCAGCCCATGATATTGTATAAGCAACAGATGAATTTCTCAATGGCTGAGATTCACTCCTAAACAATTTTATGAAGCTTTTGCAAATTATGAATAAATCATCTGTCTGAATCATGTTTGCCACGATTATATCAAGAAAGTTCCTGAATTTAACCATATTAGAACGCTCAACACACATTGAAATTATATTTGAAGAAAATAAGGAACTAAACTTGGATTGAGGACAAGTATTTTTCAAAACAAAATATAGAGACAATAATTCTTGAATGCTGTAAATGTGAAGTAAACCATAAGTTTCGCTATGAGCATAATATTGTAAACTAAGGAAATCTTCAAGGTAATTCAATCGATTACAAGAGCATATATAATTTTCAGTTTGCTTTAAATGATAGTATAAACTAAAGCTCAATAAATGAAAACTATTTATCCTTCGCAAAATAGAATAAAATTTTTTTAGAAATTTTACTTTTTCATTGGCAGATATATTGCAATCACATCTTTGAAAGGTTAGGTATGAAGTTCTGCTTATTTCTGCAAGAAACTTATATTTTTCAAGTAACCAGTAATAGAGACTGCCACTTAAGAATCTTCTGCTTTCTTCGCAAATATTCTTGAATTTTTTTTTTATACATCTTTCTATTTGCCTGCATAATTTCCTAACAAATGACTTATCGTAACCAGTAAGAGGATGCTGATGGATATGGTCTTTTGAATTTACATTATAAGCCCCTAGAGATTTCCCCTTGATTCCATTACTTCTGTGACTGTATGGTGAACGGCATGAAATATGTGAATTATTCGTACCTCTAAAATTAATAGAATTTAAATCAACTGAATTAAATAGAGGGCCATCACTTAATATACAGCCGGGTATGATTGATGACGTCAATGCCATTTTTATTCAAGCACTTTGCTTATTAAAGTGCAGAAAATGTTTGGATTGAGTTGGAATTACTTCTCTCCTGAAACAAAAGCAGTATCCTTATAGATTGAGAAAATCATATTTCAAAAATAAACTATAAGTAAATATGTGTAGCACAAGAAAAACACTAGATTTAATGAGCTTGAAACGATTTATGAACAACGAATGGTATAGAGAAAACAAGGATAAATTGTGTTATGGAGTCAATTAATTGACTAAATAAATTCATTAATACAAAATAGGTCTTTAATAAAAGATAAATAGATTTAGACACATACTGTAGGTTAAAATATTTAGGGAAATATTCTACAGTAAAGAGTAAGAGTAGTCATTCGTCAATATTTACCTTCTGCACTCTGAAGATCGTCCTCAACAGAACCATGGTCTAGGGGTAGGTTCCACTAATAGCACTATCACTTTTAAACAAGTTTTAAATGGTAATTTAAACAAGAAAAACATTTTCAATACGTTTTCATAATAAATATAAAACGACTAGTACACAAATTGATAAATTCATACACAATCTAACTTAGAAGAAACATTTCTTCTTCCGAGCTGTTATAGTAACATCCATAGAGTGACGCCTTGTAAGAGCAACGAATTCATTTCAGTAATCAAGGTCTCACAACCAGGTGGGAGGAAATCTAGTGACGTCATAGCATAAATTATTGATCACAAAAACAAACGAAAGTTTGACTTTTCATAGATTCTACAAAAATTTGAGAAAAATTATGAAAGACTGGTAAATGAATCATTAGGGTACATAATTTTGTAGGACAAAAATCATATCGATTATCAAAATAGTATGCGCAGTATGCAAGGAAAACTTAGCACCAACTGATCTCAAAGCATCAGGTATCTTGCTCTCATTTAACAGTAGTTGATTCAGGGTCATTTCTCCCCCAAAAATGATCGCAAACTAATCAAATGTGCCTTTGTATTCGCACGAAATGTATTGATTTCTTCAATAGGTTAAAACTTACAAAACATTAGTAGAAGAACGATTAGTATTTTATTTTCCATTTGAACGGGCGTTTGACGTACTCAATCATTTTTACTTTATTAAACTGTTTCATCGATATAATCTTACACTTTTTATTAAAACCACGAATATAAATGATAAAACTATCCACAACACACTAAATAAGAAAAGTTATTTCTCTTACCATCTAACTGTATATATAATTTCATGGAAAAGTTCGAATTCGATTTTCAATTATCTCTACGCTTTGAAGTCTCCTGAAAGCCATTTTTTTCTAGTTTTGTCGATATGTCTCTTGTTCATGATGGGTATGAAGTCTATGAAAACTGTAGAGGTCATTTCTTTTCATAATGAATTCAAGATATGTGCTACTCTAAGCAAAAAGAAAAGCGTTCAGCTTTTATAAAAATTGTTCTGTGAAGGAGAATGATAATTCAAAGTATAAATGCCTCTAACCTAATCCTGGTTGGTGATGTCGACTATAACGTCTTTAAAATCTTATGGAATCAATATACCGACATGCAGGATAAGCGTAAATTAAATGAGTTTAGTGGGTAGAATCGCTAAGGTTGGCTCAAAACTGTTAGGTGGTGAAAGCACTCATAAGTTATACCTAATTTTATTAACTCTTTAATGTGGGTTTCTTGGGAAAAAGTTAAAGAACATAAAGTTAAAAAAAAAAACTTCTGACATATTAAGTAGACATTGTAGATATAAAACTATTTATCAGGAAATTATTGACGATTATTCATAGTGCTAATTATTAATGTAGATTTCATAGCACTACAAACATACACACACGAACATGTATACATTAAATACACTTATATATATATACATGTATAAAACTGAGTCCAACACACAAAACTCTTATTGATTTAGTGACGCCAACATTTCTTTTCTTTTTTTTCTTGCCCAGAATCTGCCATTCCAGCCCTCAATTTTTTTTCATAGGTACTTCTCTATCTGTACTAGGTAAAACGTGGGATTTATTAGTGACGTATTCAATGAAGAGTAGGTTACAGGCGCCTGTCATACAAAGGTTGTTTTTTTTCTTAATAAGATAGTTGAAACCTTTTTTTTTTTTTAAGGTTTTGTCATTGTACCAACGTAATTTGTTTCATTTTCCTGAAATAACTCTTAAAATTCTTCCAATTTTGTTAAAATACAAACCGAAAAGAATCCATGCTGATCACGTATGGATTTACCCTGTTATTAGTAGTTAAAAACACGAAATCGAATTTTGAAAATTTATTTTTATTGCACATAAATAGTAATTTAACACTTAAATAATAATTTTAAATAATTTTCTTCAAGGGTACTCTTAGGTAATGAGTGCAAAATTTTGAGGTCTATATATCAAACCATATAAAGTTATGAATGAGCGTTTAAATATGTGACTGCATAGATAGGTTTCTGTCACAGGCTGAAAAACATGCAAGTGGAGGAATTGAGGGAGGATATCTCTCAGAGATTGAAGGAGTATTTGAAATTCACAGATTAGTTTCCAGAGGCGGTTTAATAATAAAGCACCAGCCAGAGATAGTCTACCAAACAAACTCTTTAAAGCAAAATGTGAAGTATTGAAGAACTAGTTATTTCTGCTCATTGCCAGAATCTATTTAAAAAAATAAAATGCCAACTAAGTGTTGAACTTGACTCATTTGCCCAATTATTAAAAAAAAAGGGGGGGGGGGGATTGCCTAGAATGTAGAACCTACCCAGAAATCTCCTTCCTGAACACAGCTTACAAGTTTTTTCTAATATCTTAAGATAAAAAGTGCACAGAAAGGGTTATTGGAAGTCCCCATAACCTTAGTTTTCAGTTATTCTTATTGAAATTCGGCAAAAGGCGGTTAACTGCAAATGATAAACTAAGTCCGCTATTTCACAAAATTGGATAAATAAGAGTTAATATCAAAAGCGAGAAAATAATGATTATACTTTCAAATTGCAATTTAGTGTAAGTTCGTCAAGCAGGAGCTGCATAAACTAAGTGAATTCCTCATTAACATAGTTCATGATTATTTGTATTTGAACTTTCTATGTCATGTAAACCTTCACACAGTGAATATATCTTTGTAATTAAAGAAATCTCTGTTGAGTTTCCCACTATATATATGAATATAAATTTTATAAGAAAAACAACAAATATACTAACTAAAAAGTACAACTCAGGTAAATTCTCACTCCTATTTCATAAATTTATATTTAAATTTAACAGCTAAAATATGTTCTTTATAAATATTGAGTTTCTTTACCCTGAACTAAATATGATGCCCACTGCTTTAAAAGATATTTTTACTTGCACTTGAGATTGTAAGTAATCCCAAACTCTTATTGGTACAATATTTTGCTCATTAACTAACCCTTTCATTCTGGATTTTAAAGCTCCATGTCAAGATCCTTAAAGAATATCTAAAAACTATAGTTCGATAAGAATCAACTGACTCGCACTCATAGAAAAAGAATATATATATANTCAATAGGTTAAAACTTACAAAACATTAGTAGAAGAACGATTAGTATTTTATTTTCCATTTGAACGGGCGTTTGACGTACTCAATCATTTTTACTTTATTAAACTGTTTCATCGGTATAATCTTACACTTTTTATTAAAACCACGAATATAAATGATAAAACTATCCACAACACACTAAATAAGAAAAGTTATTTCTCTTACCATCTAACTGTATATATAATTTCATGGAAAAGTTCGAATTCGATTTTCAATTATCTCTACGCTTTGAAGTCTCCTGAAAGCCATTTTTTTCTAGTTTCGTCGATATGTCTCTTGTTCATGATGGGTATGAAGTCTATGAAAACTGTAGAGGTCATTTCTTTTCATAATGAATTCAAGATATGTGCTACTCTAAGCAAAAAGAAAAGCGTTCAGCTTTTATAAAAATTGTTCTGTGAAGGAGAATGATAATTCAAAGTATAAATGCCTCTAACCTAATCCTGGTTGGTGATGTCGACTATAACGTCTTTAAAATCTTATGGAATCAATATACCGACATGCAGGATAAGCGTAAATTAAATGAGTTTAGTGGGTAGAATCGCTAAGGTTGGCTCAAAACTGTTAGGTGGTGAAAGCACTCATAAGTTATACCTAATTTTATTAACTCTTTAATGTGGGTTTCTTGGGAAAAAGTTAAAGAACATAAAGTTAAAAAAAAAAACTTCTGACATATTAAGTAGACATTGTAGATATAAAACTATTTATCAGGAAATTATTGACGATTATTCATAGTGCTAATTATTAATGTAGATTTCATAGCACTACAAACATACACACACGAACATGTATACATTAAATACACTTATATATATATACATACCAGTTTTATACAGACATAATAAATATATATTATGCACACACACATACATAAATTGATTATATTGAATGATGAGGATTAATATTCAATTTTTATTGAATTAGGATTTCTCCAAAAACTTTACTATTAAACATTATGAACTACTTCATTTAGCCATCCATGCTATGCAATTCTTTGGTTTCTAGTATAATTTAATGATTATTTTAACAATAGGTATTTAATTAAGGCATTAAAATTCTTTCATGCAGGAGCTCTGTATACCATGCAGATTTCTCTTATTTCATTAAAGGTGGATATAATTCATTGGCAGATATATTGCAATCACATCTTTTTAAGGTAAGGTATGAAATTCTGCTTATTTCTGCAACAAATTCATATTTTTCAAGTAACCAGTAATAATGGCTCCCACTTAAGAATCTTCTGAAGATGGTTATAAAATTACTTATTTGATATCAGAAGCCAAAGCTTAGGAAGCTAAAAGGTAAAGAAATCTCTGCCAGATTGTTCAAGAGGGAAGAATTCAACTTTTAAAGTTGCATTTCTAAATATCTTCAATGTTTTTGTAAAAATTTTATGGAACATAAATGTTCAAAAATTAAATTCCATTCATAAAATTTTCCAAACACTTCTTAAACAAAGATTTCACGGTAGCTCTAACCCCCCCCCCCTTTCTTATCACATATCTGCCAAAAATGTTTTTCTTCGATAGTTTGCAATATAAAGCCCATTTCCACTAATGCCACAATCTATATTGCGTTTTGAGCCTAATACAGCAATGTTCCTTTTCAACTTGAATGTTATTATTGATTCCAGCTGTTCTTCATTCCAATAGGCAATGTGCCCATGGTTGACCACCACTCAAGACAAAACAGCTAGAATGTGTTCGGTTTAAAATGTAAAATTATTGCCTTTTCTCTCTCCAATTCTAGTAAAAAACTCAGTAGCATCCACCTCATTACTTTTTCCCATCAGAGACAAAAAGGAAAAAGATATAATAAATTATAAGGCAGAAAAAATGGGTAAGGGTAATACATGGAAAGCAGAATTATAAAGAAGAAGAGATAAGAAAATCTGATTGTCACTGTATCCCCGCCAGCAAGATGTGTCTTTATGGGGAGGCATAAGCCTCCAAGCAACACAAGTTGCTTTTTCACCTTCATAGAAAATGGTAGCCACCTCATAGGAAACTTCCTACAGAAGGAAGGTTACCAAGTGGCGTACAGACCAGGGGAAAAATCACAGAAATCTATCCAGACCTAAAGAGAAGATAGTGACAGGAAGTGAATAAAGACCTCTGTGTTTATTCAATTATTTGTGGGTCATAAACCGCAATCAGGTTCTTAACGAGGATTAGAGAACACAAATCTTCCTTGTCATCTTATGAAGGATCATATTTAGAGTGCAAGTCATGAGTTCTGTGAGGAAAACATGCGGAATCTGCATGAAATAGATGACCCGGCTAGACTTATTGGCAGTGTAGATACTGGAGGGTGAGACCATTTAGTGAGCACTCCAGTAAATAGGTTTTATCTAGCTTAGTGTTTTGATGTTTGTTTTAAATGATTTATATGGTTTTATTGTATTTTCGTAATTTAATGGGTTAAATTTTACTGTAACTACTGTTTTTAAATTTTAAGAATACCAAAATTTTATATGGTTTTGTCTGTTATAATTGAATAACATATATAAATATAAAATATATTATATTATATTA
>KZ808498.1:104395-118351 GCA_000696205.2 Oncopeltus fasciatus | reverse complement strand
TATATATATATATAATGGGAATTTCCTCTTGATCACGCTTTTAGATATCTTTCAGGTATTTCAACTCCTAGAAACTATCTCTTAATAGGTTTTAACTCCACTAATAAATCAGCGCTTATGATTCTCACTGGGTCCAACTCAACTTTCTTGTTTTACGATTCGATCGTCTTACAGATTGATAACAATTTATCGTGGTTCAGTTTATTGTAATTTACTCTTCTGTAAGAGTTCTTCACTAAAATTTCTCGTTTCCCGCTATCTTCTTTAAACATAGGTTAGGTGAGCAAAGTCTCTTAAAAAAAGTATAACAGTGAACTATAATAATCAGTGTATAATGCATTGTGGCTGCATCACGTGCTGTGCTGGTTGCATTATGTTCTACACAATTTAGTAAGGTTGCCTGAGAAGGGTGCTTTACGTATGTAGGAGGCTTCAGAATTGTGAGGAGTCACCCTGCACAGGAAGGGTGACAAATTTGGCGCCTCATTGCTGGGTGGATGTACAGTTTTGGGTGTATTATGTGAAGCCCTACTCAAAGTAGCAAGAATGCACGAGGAGGGTCCATTATGTACTGCACTAGGGGAGGCCTCATGTACAGAGAGGGCGACGAAGCAGGCGCTCCATACTGAGCGGCTGCCAGGGTTTATGCGCTGTCCTGGGTGTATTACTTTGTGTTATGCAATTATTTAAAATTAGAATTTTCTGTTATAATTATATTACAAACTACAGTTTATGCGCAAAACGAGATAATTCTATTTTTTCGCATTAATAACTTCAGTAAACTGCTGTTGCCGCTACTCACTTTCATAATATAATAAAAGGTTAATTCAAACAGATCTTTAGGAAATATAATTATAGAAAAATATATTTAATCAGTCATTTCAGAGGTACAGTGGTGCTGGTAGAGCATATCTTGCTGGTGCAAAAGCTGGAGCTGCCGGGAATGGTGCTGGCGCCAAGTATGGAGCCGGGGCATATGCGGCCGGTGCTGGCGCTAGGTACGGAGCGGGCGCCAGGGCAGGTGCCGATGCTATGTAGGGTGCAGGAGCTAAGGCCGGCGCAGGGGCTGGAGCTAGCAAGGGTGCAGGTGCCAAGGCTGGAGCTACAGGCACAGGTCCGGCGATCAGAGGAGCTGCAGGCAACACCTGGGCTGCCAGGCTGTGGTCGATGGAGTGGGCTGCGAGCGACTGGCCAACTGTCACCACCGGCGCTATACCACACTGAACTGTTGCCAATCCCAGGAAGAAAATAACCTGAAAAAATATTATGTTTGCATCAAGTACCATAAAACTTATGTTACATATCGATCACGATCTGCAAGAAGAGGAACTAACGGAGTTACTTTTGTAGGTAAAAAACTTTATGATTAATTAACAGTTTATTCAATTTATCTTAACTGTAAGAATTTGTGAAAACAAACTCAACCTCTATGATAATAGAAACAGTAAAAATCTGACTGAAGCTTCGTCGACGTCAAATCAAATAATCTTTGGTATGATAGTTGCTTGACTTACTTTCTCGACTAAATTAAAAACAAAAATATACTTAATTTAATTTACGGTGTCTGTTGAGTATTACTAACGCATCTAAGAAATGTTTTATAAGTTTTGAAATTTTTATTGCTTTTAAATGTTTTTCCTACATTACTTATTGTAACTTCGAATATGCATTAAGTATATATGCCACTTGAAAAAATAATATATGTAACAGAAGAGAAAATTAATTATGCAGTGGTAGCCGTCATGTGAAACGAAAAAAAATCCTACATATGATTAGCCTATATCCTTAAGACTTACTTTTAGGAAGTCATTTTAAAATAAACTAACCGGTTTTTATTAATTAAATAATTTTATTAATATTTACTAAAAATAAGCATAGGTCCTAAAAACAAAAGAAAACCTATCTTGAATGATCTGTCAAAATTTTATTAATTTCCTCTTTACTGGTGTCGAATATATATATGTATTTTTATGAAATTAAAAAAAAAATTCAACTATTATTAGTTGTAGTTGTAATTATAGTTGTTACCAATATAAAACATTTTCTTGAAAATTGCCTTGCATTACTAGGACGCACATTTTACAGTGTCATATTTTCTGATCATAGGAGTTAATCTCTAAGTGGGTGACAATTTTTAAAAATTCTTACAAGAATTAACAAGGCTCCGAATGTTCTCTAGTTTTGAAAATAGAGTTAAGGAGGAAATGCGTGGAGCGAAAACATCGAAGACTAACTGGATTTTTTGTGAACTACGTTCTAATTGATGTATGAATGTAAAAGCCCCTTACACAGGTACTGTACCATATAAACTAAGCGAATTTCCTATGTACCATTAAAAAGGGATTTGAATGAGAATAAATAACTAAATTGAATTCAAAAGGACAATATAAAGAAAATTGTATGTCTCTGTTTGTGAGATTCAAAGGGCGGAAGTATTCATTATAAGATTTGCAAAATTTAGGCTAAATTTCCTCATTTTATTATTATTTCAAAAAGAGAAGAGGGGAGAGGCTAACACTCGAAGTTACATTTTAAGTATCTTTTTATTGTTCATTTTTCGTAAAATATTATAAAATTTGAACTTCAGAAAATTACATTTTGCATCCATTGTTAAAAAAAAAAGAAAGTTAAGACATTTATAGAAAGTTATAAGAAAAAATTAATGATTTTTTTTTCAATTTGGTTTTCCTCAAATCCTCTTCCCAACCAATTTGATCCCTTATGGAACTCATCCAATGGTTTACAGAAAGAAGCTTAAATGCTGGCTTTGATTATTATTTTAAAAATTCTTCCTCCTACTCTTGTTTAATTTTTTTAGCATAAAATAATTTGAACACTGTTATTATTAGTTTTTTGAGGAATTACTAACCTAACTACCAAAGTGTAGTATTACTCAGATCAGTTACGTAATTTAAGTCATTAGTATTATAAGTACTTACAAGAGCGTAGGTACTCATGTCTGCGGATGAGGCGACGAGAGAGGACTGTGGTCCGGTCTGACAGAGGACCGCCTATATAGTGGCGCTTGCTTCATCTGGGCGTTTCTTACTTGCCCCATCGCTACCCTGGAGGTCTCATCTTGATGCATGGTACCCGCCCAAGCTTGTGGGGTTTGCTTTGGTAGGGACTATTGGTAGAAATAAAGAAGATTAGCCTTATGTGTTTTTTTGTGACCAACATGCTTTTTGTAGAAAGGAAATAGTTCAATCAGCAAATGTTCAACCACCCAACGAGTATAGAACACTTTGAAGAGTTTAAAATGTTATGCCTAAATGCTGAATTTGGTTACTATATTTTTAAAAATAGGGCCGACCCAAGGCTCGAAATTTAGTCTTAGTTTAAACCTCCCCTCTCCACAATCTATTTAAGCAATTAACATATTTAACTAATTTTTTTCAATAAGAAGCTTAAAAACAGATTTTGGTTTCATTATTTTAATAATTGCAGATGGTACAATGGATAAATGTCACTTGTTTTCCTTAGTCCTCAGAGATAGAATGTAACCTTCTACTTCCAAATGTTCACCGTAAATTCTTTAATGCTCAAAAGCATATATTCAATCATTACTGTTATATTTGCAAATCTAATTCGAAAGAAATGTAAAAAATAGATTTTGTTCTGGAAAAACTTTTAATAATTGACCTTATTAGTTTTGATATTTCTGTTTTAAATTATTCAATAATTTAAATTTGTATGATTTTTATAATATACTTACCGCTTTTTACACAAGAGTAATCGAACTAGGAGTCATCGCAAAGAATGAGAACGGAGAAGTTCTCCCCTACCTCTCATAGGAACCACTCTGCTTCCAGATCTCATAGGAGACACTCTGCTTCCAGATCCCATAGGAGACAATCTGTTTCCAGATCCCATAGGAACCACTCTGCTTCCAGATCCCATAGGAGTAGCTAGACGAAGTGTCTAACGTATCCGCCGCCGCCATTTCGCTTCCTAAAAGTATTTTTAATTCGTGCCGCCGTATGCGCCTCCCTGTTACAATACAGTCCATTATTCCTCGTGCACTCACGACTGCCACGCATTCCCAGAATTTCCCAGGGCCGCTTTGGAGGAAGGACTGTAGGTGAGAGCGAGGACCGAGCTGCCTGCTGAAACTAAATTGTTAGTTGTAATTTTGTTACCTATTATATTAAATTTTTCTTTTATTTTCAATATTAAATATTTATTCTTTATTAGTCACATTCGACCCAGCGAAAACGCCGCCACATGACCCCTAAAATAATAACTGCCTCCGGATGATAGGTGACCGGTCAAAACAAAAACTCCCTGAAAGAAGCAGTGTTATTTTATGATACTTATGTATGCAATGTTATTTTATGATGCTAATAAACTCAATGGATGTGTAAAGCATACGGCTTTACTGGCTTAAGTCTGGCTTAGGACCAGAGTAAAGCCTATTTTATTAATATTCATTTTATAAATATTTAAATAGTTTTTAAATAATGAAGGTTCTTTTTTTTTCCCACTCGTTCACTGTAATTCTTAATGCGTCGTTTGCTAACTATCGAACTAACGAGTATCGAATTATATTTTCAAGTGGAACAGTAACATAAAGTTATGGGCTAGTAGCCAATAATAATTAAATATAGAGATAAATTATGGTTGATTTATTATAGTAAATATTTCTGCTACTAATAATGGAAAAAAGTATACTGCCCTTAAACTAAAAAATAAATAAATAGAAAAGATAAATTACTTACAGCTAATTAAAAAAAATTGTACATATTTTTATTAAAGGTGCTAATTTACAAAGAGGAACAATAAATAAATAAAAACTTGCTAAATTGTCTGAACTAACTAATTGCAGTCACTTAACATTTTACTGTTACCGGCATTGCAAAGGCCACACCCTGCCCGACGCTCTGAGACACGCTATCTGACACGTAAACTGACACTGACTCGAGGGCCGCTAGCGAACCACTTTTGTAACGTTATGGAAGTATCCAGACAAGCCTAGAAGAGTTTTAAAGCTTTTACTGGCTAAATGTGATTTCTTCCTCTAAGTGAGGTCGTGGCACGAGGAACAGATAGCCCTTTTCGGTTTGGGTCTTTTACCCGTCTCCTCTCAATAACTGCTTCCTCAGTCTTTGATTATATATAATGATACAAAAACTTATGGTATTTTTATTATTCGGTGATCCCTAATCAAGTTTAGATTAATAAGTTAAAAAATCTAATAATTACCTTAGCGTTTTACACAATTGTTCCTGACACTACTTCATTTATTTCTCAGAATCTCTTGTTTGGCTAAGAATCCAATCGGTTGAAGTAGAGGTTTGAAGTTGAGCCCTTTCCAAATATTATTACTTTATGATTTGATTTACATTTTGACACTTTAAGGACCACGTGACACATTCTACCCACCTCAGATGATTTTAGCGAATTCCAAAGAAATATAGGTGTTGAGAGTGTTAACAAGAGAAATGATTGAAATTATTTCTCGATATTTTCTCCGATTATACAAACTAAATAATACACAATAGTCACTGAAATTTAATTTCATAAAACCCAAAAACACTATAGCCAAAGTATTCAGTTCTTTAAAAAAAAAATTGCAATTTAGATTATAATGCAAAATGAAATGCTAAATTCATTAATGACCAACATCGGACCAATAGGAGTGGGATATTGACATAATAGAAATACCCAAGTGCGGGTAGAAAAAGTTTTTTCTATATTATCTTATTAACAAGTATTGAAAAAAAATTTTGAAGCACAATATAACAATCAGAAATGGCGATTTATTCATATTGTTAATTCCTAATTTTACAGTTAAAGCTGAAACTGGTCTTTTTGTGAATTTTTTGCAAGCCGGTTTTAAATGTAAAATTAAAAGCTGAGTTCATTTTTGAGTGAAATTGGAAGTATAGAAGTGGGGGATTACCTGAAATGTCAAATATTAAAAGAAAAGAATATTTTCTGTACCGGGCATAATATTTAAGTAATTATTAATAATAGTTTAGTGCCATGAAACTTATATTATTGAAATGAGAATTAAACTATGATGCTGAGGAATCCGCTTAGTGTATGCAGTTTCTGAGTGGCGGGTTAAAATATTACGGCAAAAACTAAAAGGATAACGGAAAAAAAAAAAGTTAATAATTCACTTTCTGCAAGATGTTTTATCAGACTCAATATGAACGTTTATTTGATTTCTTAATAATTGTAACTACGTATAAACGAGTTCCTGTCCATTTTGAAATTTCAGGCTTGTGCTGACTTATTTTCATTTTTAGAAAGGCATTAATTTAGATTTATCCTTATATTTTTTAATAGGATATATTTTTAGTGAGTCATTTTATGAAAAAAAATACATATAATTATATTAACAGTGGTTGTAATAGTTCGATAGCCATAAATCTAAAATAATAAAAACTGGCAATGTTGGTCCTAGCTATGTCCTGGGATATTATAAATCAAAGCGATAAATAAAATATATCGTCGTTACCTAAATATTGCCTCCTCATTGTGTTACCTTGTTACAAAGAGGGGAGAGAGAGAGAGAGAGAGAGAGAGAGAGAGTGAAATATGGCGACATACTTGTCTCCCTTTGGGATGGCAGACTGTCCGCGCAATACACGCTAAGGTCATGGCCAGAGCGGTAAGTAAACAGCTCTATTGACCTAACCTTCCTAGCCAACCATTCTACTAGCTGATCGTACGTCTCGTATTTTCTGCGATCCCAATCTCCTTTCAGGGGAACCGACTACTCTCGCGAGGTCCCTCTTATTAGAATGAGAGTCTGTAAGGTACATAAGCGTCTCTCTTTGGATGAATGGATTTCTGTTCGACATATTTACGGCAATCTCTGTCCAGGTTCGCTGTCAAATTGGGTTGCTTCTGAAAATGTAAATGGGAGATTCTGAGTACCAAGCTAATGAGGTGAGCAGAACTCTGAATGACACTTGCAGGGCGGTTCTCGCGAGTTCTGGATATTTATTTGCCAACTACTAGCTCTTTTGATTTTATGAAAAGTAGACCGAATCTGAGGCAGTGATGTCGGAGCTTAGAGGAGAGGGCTCGGTCTCACTCTCTGCCGGAGAGCACTCCAACAGGATGCACTCCTCTTCTACAAGTCTCCTTGGCCTTTCTGACCAATCAGAGATCAATAAAGTGTTTAATAGATGTTTACTGTTGGGAATCGGTCAATGTAGATACAAGAAAATACAATTTAAAAAATGTATTTTTTGGATCTACCTTGACCAAACTACCCTTCCACCCCCAAAAAACATCTATGGTAAAAATAAATTCTACGGTCAAAAAAACATCCATTTGAAAATAAAGTGTAAAGTCTTTTCAACTATCTCGGTTACTCTACAAATTGGTAGTAGCGGTGGGACTCGAACCCACAAGCTTTTTCGGATAGATAGTTGGGCTAGTAATTTAAAATACTTTATTCTTTGCTGGTCGTTAGTTATATTGGTCAAAAATGCATTTAATTCTCATTAGCATATAATTCTCACATTAAACATAGNTGAACTGTTTACCAGATGGGTTTCCTTACTGTTCACATACTTACTCCTTAAAATTCCTACGGGATATATATATATATCTGAGTTATATTTTGGGATTATATCTGAGGCAGCAAGAACAAAGTTAAGTTAAAGAGATAGAAGAACGCTTTAGTAACTGCAGTAAATTTATTGAGATAGTACTTCTAAATATCTGGTGTTTAAATTCAAACATATCACTGCCACATTTTAAAATAACATGCAAAGCGCTCATAACAAAATTTTTCTAATACATTTTCCTGATCTA
Organism: Oncopeltus fasciatus; assembly: GCA_000696205.2. NCBI lineage: Eukaryota > Metazoa > Arthropoda > Insecta > Hemiptera > Lygaeidae > Oncopeltus > Oncopeltus fasciatus. The sequence continues at coordinate 110,575 of KZ808498.1, read as the reverse complement.
AACTAATTTGATTTGATTAAACTAAAGAATAAATTTAAAAATAATGTAAAACGGTGACAATTTTTTTTCTTTTTACATTATTTTTAATTCTTCAGGCAAAATAAACTAAAATATGAATGTGTGGTCTTATTTTCATTAGTAGAACAAGTAATAAAATAAGTTTAATGGAAATATTTAGACCCTTTTTTGAGCTATATACATTATCTCTAAAAGTTCTGGGGCACAGATGATTCCATCGAGGGAATTATAACTACAAATCTTCTTATGCATATATCTCAGTATGCTGTAATATACATATGATGATTATGTATATATTTTAGAATACTGGAATAAATACTTAATGTATCTATGTATGCTTATTTCAGATGCTGAGAGCTTTCGGGACCAAGGCTTCCCTATTAAAAGCTCACTATCATAAATTTAAGTCTAACCCACAACGCAGTACAGTTCTACTATACTCCTCAGAATTTATTGTAATTCATTAATATAATTTTATATTTTAATTGCTTGCTTTCGTACGCGTGTATTTATTTAATTTTAATAAATTAAATCATGTGGTATAGCATTGAAAAAAAAGTAAAATTAATTTTTTTGCATGGTATAATTTAGTTATCAAGTTTCGTGTAGTATTGTCCATGGCTATAATTCAGTCAAATTCTGTATCTTTAATTTCTTTACACTCACAGAGATAAAAGTAGAATTAATCTTTTTCGTTGAGCAAACTATTTTGCGAGATTATTAATAAACTCATGATTGATATGAATTTTAATTTGATTGAATAATATTGAAATGCTTCAAGGCATAAATTTATGGTCTTTTATAAAAATACCATATTTGGAGCCGTTTTGATCCGAAGTCTTCAACTAAAAACACGTATTTTTCTCTAATTTAATGCCAAAAATTCAATCTCAGTGTTACATTCGTGGGAAGCGGCAGAAGCTTGTAACCAAAAACCCAGAATGTATATTTAAATAAATTATCCTAAATTAATTATTCTTTTGAAAGTGAAATTGGTTACATTCTATCTCTATGCTCATAGAGTGGCTTTGGTTCTGGTTCTGTTGATTTGAGATAAAATTAAATGTGGTGTTTGTAGCAGTGGGTTTCTGGCAAATCCCATATCTAAGTTTCTTTCCTTCTTTATCTCAAGGTCTAGGGGCTTAAACTGCTATTATTATTTAAACTGTTATTGGTATCTGTTTTAAAGGAATCATTAAGAAACCTGCTTATTCCATAAAGATATAAGAGAAAATTATTGAGGTAAGCAAGTAAAAGACAGAATAGATAACCCCAAATCTCTTAAAATGCATATGTTAAAAATATGAACTGATATTTTTCAGAACAAACATGTATTCAATATAGTACATAATCATATTCACAGCGAGAAGCCTCTTCTCTTACCTTAACCTAAAGTTTCTTCTAGCTAATTTACCATTGACGCTGAGATAACCTGGTGCAAATTTAATTTCAGCCTTTAATTTCATCACTTATTACTGGGTCAACTCTTTTATATTTACCGGGATTCCTTTTCATGGAAGCTTAGCGCTAGGAACATCCTATGTTGTGTAAAAGAGTTGTGCCATTATGAAATCCTGTGGTGCATTTCTTTAATTGGATAAAATGCTGCATTCTATTCTTATAAAAAATTATTGTTTTATCATTTTAAAACCAGACTTTCACGTACAATAAAAGATAATTTGAATTTTTTAAAGCCCTATTTTATATTGTAATATAATGAAGGGTTAATTCAAACAACTCTTTAGGAAATATAATTATAGAAAAATATATTTAATCAGTCATTTCAGAGGTACAGTGGTGCTGGGAGAGCATATCTTGCTGGTAGAGCATATCTTGCTGGTGCAAAAGCTGGAGCCGCCGGGAATGGTGCTGGCGCCAAGTATGGAGCCGGGGCATATGCGGCCGGTGCTGGCGCTAGGTACGGAGCGGGCGCCAGGGCAGGTGCCGATGCTATGTAGGGTGCAGGAGCTAAGGCAGGCGCAGGGGCTGGAGCTAGGAAGGGTGCAGGTGCCAAGGCTGGAGCTACAGGCACAGGTCCGGCGATCAGAGGAGCTGCAGGCAACACCTGGGCTGCCAGGCTGTGGTCGATGGAGTGGGCTGCGAGCGACTGGCCAACTGTCACCACCGGCGCTATACCACACTGAACTGTTGCCAATCCCAGCAAGAAAATAACCTGAAAAAGAAAGTATTGAAGTATAGAGTATAAAGAAAGAAAGTAAGTATAGAGTATAGAAACTCTATAATATACCATGGGGATTGCATTATCAAATATAGGGACATTTATTATTAAATAGTAATTAATGATTAAATCAACATTTTGCAGTGCATTATAATTGGTGAAATATTTATTAAAATTTCTCAATTAGTTACTTAGTTTCCTCGATTTGACAACTAAAAGTTGATAGATTTTAATATTAGGAATAAAATATCTACTGTTTAAAGGTATATGCCCCTCCTTGTGTAATGAATACAGCAGTCTTTTATGTGGTCGGAGCTAGACTCATGTAATGTCACAACCATATTCTTAACACCCATCACACTAGGTGCCATATTTTTATTCCTCTATCAAAGCCTGCACAGTCCCTGGTGAGACTCGAACCTCTTTATGCAAGGATCCAATAGACTTATTATTATTATATTATATTTATAGAGCCGTATGGAGTGCAGAATCCTATTTGAGATGATTAGACTAAAGTGTCAGTGTCACATTTCATTAAGTAATATGAAACAATGTCAAAATATATTGGTTGCCATAATTACATCTATTTTGGGTTCGTCTTTATTTCTACTTATTGTATTTGCTGATTTCCAACCAACTGCAGCTAATGAAAACGGGTACTAGTGGTGCACTTATTGTAGAAGGAAAAATGTAAAAAAGAAAAGTAGGGAGTTCATACCTCTTAAATTCAATAAGAATTCTTGTAAGATAAATTAATTTAAAACAATGTGATAAATATATTTTATAATAATTATGAGTTTTCAATTATATAATTTTAATTGTTAAGTATTTTCGATTGTTATAAGTCTGTTGTTTAAAAAGTCAGTTATCTTGAGGATTACTTACAAGAGCGTAGGTACTCATGTCTGCGGATGAGGCGACGAGAGAGGACTGTGGTCCGGTCTGACAGAGGACCGCCTATATAGTGGCGCTTGCTTCATCTGGGCGTTTCTTACTTGCCCCATCTTTTGGACAGCCTGTACCTCCATCTTTCGGCGATCTACGAATGTAAACTCTGTTAGCACGAAATGCGGCCTATTTGAAAAGCACCCTAAAATTGCAAAAATAAGTAGTCAAGGTCTAACATGATCATTTTTCCTTTGAGAAAAGTAAATAAGAATTTCCTACATATATTTAATGCACAAAAAAGTAATTTTCAACGTCAAAGGAATATATAACACTACAGAATAATGAAATTGTGCCGCAATATTTGAAAATTATGAAGTTGACTGCACTCAAAGTGCGAACATCTTTCGGAGGAGATTAAGTCGATGTACACTATCGATTTAGAGGCCATTGTGAAGGGACAGGAGTTAGATACGTAAAAGGGAGGCTTTAAAATGGTTTTGAAGACTTAGGTCTCGGTGGGCTAGATAATGTGGGTATTACTGGAATTAGCACTGCTCGGATTAGTTTTATTACGAAAGTTCATATTAGATAAAGTGTAGTTTTAGTTAGGTGTAAATTTTATTCTAATCTCGGGTAGTGATTCTCTGACACTCCATATTTTTTAAGGGGAGAGTTTTTTTGTTGTTATTTTTACCGTAGATATTATTATTCTATTATTATGTCTGTCATGAAAATGTGTTCTAAGGGCACGACGTTCCCCTTTGCCTTCATGATAGCCCTGAAGCTGGCTTACAATGTAAGCTGAAACGTTGGCAGATTATTTAAAAATATACATTTTTTTGAAATTTTTTTTTTTAAAATCTACTTTTACTGAACCCCAACAAAAAGGATCTAATCCATATTTTTTTTCTTTCCCTCCACGAAATGTGCTAGCGGATTCCTGCAGATTTTACTTTCCTCAGTTGATTTAATATTAATGAATAGTGACCACTTTTATACATATACACCATGTGTTTAAAATTGTAGTTGAGGGTTCACTAATTGCAACAATTTGTATTAAGTTTTAAAAAAAAGAAATTTACTTATAAGAAATGTAAAAAATAAATCACCATCACGTAAATTTAAATATTTATTTATGAAACAATTGACTTTTTTTTTTATATAAATTTAAGTTCAACACTTTAAATTCAAAGTAATTCTTTCTTTTTTCGCATCTATTTGACCCAGAAGTTGAAGCGGAACAAATTAAGGAGCAGACTTATGGAGCGACATATTTTAAAGTCTGAGAAGTGTTTTGTTAGCAGTAACTCACTAGCGAATCACGTACCCTTTTGCATTCACATGGAAAGTAGGCATTAGGACGCTACTTGTTTCAAGAGAACTCCTCAATATCCTAATGTATAGAAGCAATAAATTAATAAATACCACTAATAAAAAACTGAAATTTATATTACCAGTTTTATATGTGAAATATAAAGAATACATATGACTAATATTGATAACAATTATAAAGCATACATTTTTTTATGCATTAAATACTTATATTTGCATCGATTTCGTTAATTCTAAATAAGTGGTTATGTTTAATTGAAGCTGCACATGTATTAAGATACAAAATGTGATTAACCTAAAATCAGACCCGCAAAATGCCCTAGAGACATAGGGGGGGGGGGAACACATGTTGTGTTTATCCTCGACCAGCAGCAAGCTAAAGAATGTGTGTGGAAAGTTTGGGATAATTATTGGTATATCACAAAAGCTATTATTCATTATCTATGTAGATGCCGCTAATTATCCAAGGTTGATCGGTGTGATGATGTAAATTTTTTAAAGTTTTAAATAAACTAAAATAAATAAAACATGTTTTTTTAAATTTAGGTTCAAGCAGTTTAGCTGAAAATATATTACCGAATTTCCTTTCTGCCTGGAAAAAATGAAGTAAGGAACTATACTCCTGATTTTTTAATATTTAAAATTAGGGTGATTTCTTTGAATACTTGCTTCTTGAGATATTTTACATCACTACAGAACAATCAAAATAGTTTTTTTTTAAATTACATTTTAAGCCATAACAATGTACCATACAATGTTTTATAACTCCAATAACATCAAAGATATTATATTAAACTTTGGTCTTCCTCTAACTCTCCACCTCACACGATTTCAACCAAAAATTAATTAACAGGGGTTTTTAATAACATGCTTTAATATCTTATTTAATTTGTATATTTAAAATAAAGAGAGTTAATTTAAAGATAAAAGCTATACACCAAAATATTCTTCAAAACGCGTTTTTCTTGATTTGAAGATTCAAAAATCTTCCCTGTTTGTTATTCTTAAAAATTATCTATTACACATATTATTCTGAATCATTTTTTTTGATCCCTTACAATAATATTAATGACGTTTCAATTTTATCCTCATGGGGATTTGAAATTCCCCTCCTGCAACTAAACTGAGTTTAGCCATAAAAACTCATCTAACGTTTTGTAAAAAGAAGCATAAATACCGAATTCAAAAANATATATATATATAATTAAATGAAACTGACCATATGTTAAGCTTCTCCATTGGTGAGTATTTTTTAAACTTTTTCATAAGTTGTGTTATGGGACCAACTTTTAATGCTTAATTTCCGTACTCATAGCATATATAATATTGCGATCGAGGGATTATATTGGCAGAACATTCACTTCTGGTCACTAGTTTCCTAGCTTAGGAAAATCTCCTAATCTAAACTTCTTATATCTAGATAATTTTAAATATTTTATAAAACTACGAAGTTTTAGTAGCGCTAAAAGCCTTAAATCTCACCGACAATAAATCGTCAAAAACGTAAATCACATTGATTTAAAGAATAATTACTGTGAGAAAACCTCTTTAATAATAAATCTTTTTACGAAATTATATTATAAATTGATTTGTTTATGTAATACAACTTTTATTTGACTAGTTAATTTTCGGTTCGAATCCTGCCTTAGGTAATCTTTTAGCAAGAAATAAAAGGTTGTCTGGCACTAGTGTGTTTAAAATAGGGTGACTACCTGCATATAGCCCCTTCCTTTTTCTGTTTCTCTCTGTATATATATATATAT
>KZ808498.1:85028-102199 GCA_000696205.2 Oncopeltus fasciatus | reverse complement strand
TCAGCCACTGATCGCTCAAATATATATATATATATTTACGTTTATGAAAACCGATATTTTAGTGCTGCTTAGGATTGAATTGAAGAACATTTTCAAATGTCCTAACATGGATCTTACTTAACTAGCATTATTTACTTGAGGGTAACCTTCTCTAAAGGTTTCAACCGTTGATGGTTGATTGGGATAACTCAACTTAATCGGTCAACAAAACTTTGCCCTTTCTGAACATTATTCAGTATTCTTATTTCTTTGAGAAATAAACAAAAAAGGGAAAAATTTTCGGAATGACCTGCATTGAGTAAAGGTCATTGCATAAATAAGGTCCACTTCTTAATGAGGTAGGGATACAATACAATCCCTTCAGTAGCAGTCCTCTGACATCCGCAGACGTCTCTCAAGGGCTAACCCACATCTCTTTCCCTTCAGTCGTCATTGTGCCTTTTTGCCTTTGTCCCTTTTACGCAATCCTCAACGGTCTTCTGCATTGAAAACGTTCCCTTATTTCCCCCAGAAACGTAATGCCAAGGTACATCGGCCTTGTCTTTACAGCAACAAGTGTTTGAAGAGGAATTAGGTTACCAGTTTCTACAACCCACAGGTAATTCTTAGACTTTGAGGAAATGAGAATATTACCTCCAAAATGAACTTGGCCTAAGAAAGGATTTGTTCTATTATTAAGAATTAAAAATATTAAACAATGCGTCTTTAATCTTTAATACATTTTTAATTCGATTCACATAGTGATTTTGTGATAATTAAAGAATTCTACTTATTACATGTCTTTAAGTGACTCCATTACTAGCTGTTTGGAATACATTAAAGTTAGATTTGATTAAAAATTTGCAAATAAGAGTTTGAAATGAGTTCAGGGAACGACTGATGCCCTCATCACACTATGCACAAGTGAGTAGAGGAGTTATCATTGAGTAAGGAAAAAATAGAGAAGGATTTGATGATACGGCCACCTTGATCCGTATGGGATGAGTGAGGTGGTTTCGGGACAACTGAAGTCACCTTGTGAGTAAATAGAGGATGAATGATTTCATATTAAGTAAGCCAGTTGATTTTCAGTGAAGAGTTTGTTCAATGGTCAGAAGAAAGAATACACTGTACGCCTATGACATGCAAGGACTGGTACGGCTAATTCCTAGAGGAGGTAGTGTAAACCAGGGCACTGGGTCACGAATGTCGGCCAGGAAGCACACATCGCACCAGAGATAAGCCCCACGTAATCGAAAAATTTCAAACCCATTTATCCTGCATTTTTCTTTTATTTGTTCTTTATCCCTTGTTTATAAGCAATCTGAATTTCATAATCCAAAAGAATATTGATAAAGTTGAGCTTATAAAGTATATCGAGATTTAAGTTCCATTATTATTTCTAATTATATTATTAGTTAAATTTAATCGACTGCTTTATAATAAAGTTATAATAAAAACGAAATATTGCCTGAGAAATGATAATCTAAAAATACAATAAGATTGAAAGAATGTTTTGGATATACATTTTAGCTATTTTTATATTATATCTTGTGTCTATATTATTAGTACTTATAAAGTAGTAGTAAAGAGTAGTCTCCAATTTATCGATTTATGAGTAACGTATTAGACTTTTGCGAGAATGACTTCTTAGGTTTTTTTATGAATTTATTTCGGATTTATTAATTACATATTTAGTTTAAGTCTGTTAAAAATGATATCTTTTTTAATTTGTAGAAGTAGAAATGATATTTTTATCTTTAGAGGATGAGTATTGATTTCAATTTACAAAATATTTATGTTAGCATTATTAATAATACTATTGGAGTTAAGAATTTCAACAATTGAATTAAATTTTATGAGTTAGTCAGAGGGTAATTTCATGACGGCACTAGACGGTATTACTTAACAGGAAACTTTAATAAATAAGATTTTGTGACGCATTTGTTAAGGTAGAGCAGGGTGTGAGTGTTCACATAATCTTTATTCCGCTTATGCAGTTCAAATTACTTTAAATTTATTTTATTTTTTTAAATAGGACACAGTAGTGTTCTAAGCACAGTTTCTTCATTCAACACATTTAAATCTATACAATTAAGTTCCTGAATATTGTATCTGTTGTGCTGCCCGCATTTTATTACAAATGTAGTTATCAGCAAAACAAGTCAGAGATCTGTAGTGAAAACCGAAACATTTATAGCACATTTTGGGCCTAATATATTACTTTCGCTTTTTAAAGGTCAACAATGATTTTTGCGTTGTTGAGAGTAAAAAATTATGTAGATTGTAGTTTGGTCTTGTTAATTAGTAACTCTTTAGGTATTTATAGAATTTTGTTAAGGTTATTCTGTTACAAGTTCTTTCAAAGAGCAACTTTTAAATTCGTCAAGGTAACAACTCCTTTATGAAAAATTTTATGTTCTATGTAAAGAAAATCAATAGTGCAAATTAATTTATTTTATATTGTTTCTTCCAGTATTATATTACCGGTCCATAAAACTAGTTCATTTGTAGATAGTAAGTTTTTATAAATCATGATAGTTTGAATGAATAAAAACCAGAATATATTTTTTTTGTTTTGCGCATAATTATTTTGGTGTCATATACGACGTTTTATTCTCATTGTATCGAATATTAGTTTTTAAAAAATGTTATTTTATTTTTAAAAGGAGAGTTTATTGACCGTAGATATTATTCTAAGATGATTTTATTTTATTATTATTACTATATTTTTTTTTATATTTTATTACTCAGATAAGTCACCTTCGCAAAGAACACTTATAAATAAATCTCCATCGCGCTGGTTTTCTGATGACATGTTTGAATCAGAGTTCGCTGAGGTTTACGCACCTTACTTGAATGAGCTATCTTGCAGCCCGACAAGATTTTCTCCATTTTTTTCAGACGGGTTTTACCAACCCTTGAAGGGTTATGATGACTTGGACGCGTCTTGTGAAGGCTTCCTTGGGTGAAGAACTGTCTTTTCAACTATACTTTGGGTACAATTTTTTTGTCAGATCTTCCAAACGGCTCCATTTAATTTGCATTTTTAACATCTCTGTGGTTGTGAACTTTGGTGTACAGATTCTTCGTAACATTCTTTGCTGCCAGGTGCGCTTTTTTATTTACTTAGATTCCAGTGTGTCAAAGAACCTCAAAAGAATTACATGAGTATTTACCGATTTAAGAGGTTCCGTTGTGTTGTGAAAATGTATTCTTAATGGAAAATATGTAGCTAAAGGAGTCAGTATAAAGTATAATTTTCATTTCTTGGCTACCTAAATAATGGCAAAGTGTTTCCTTAATTCCAAACATTTATTTTGTTGTTGTTGTTGTTCAAAATTTCTTTATTGAGTACACATCATTTACATTATCTTAATATTTACACGTGTGGTATACATAACATGTAAATATTAAATAATATATATACATATAAATACAATACATATAAATACAAGTTTACAAACAATAATTATAGGTAAAATTTGAAAAAAAAAATAAAAAAAAAACCCCATTGGCCATAATAAAATAAATAAATAAATAATTTATACACATTATGTAATAAAATTATAATATAAAATTGTTTTATTACCTCGCATATGAGTTTATGATCTCTTATGGTTCAAAATTTACGTTGGATGATAAACCACAACTAAATTAATATTTATACATGAAAATAAAAAGTAAATAATGAAGAGTCGATAAATAGCTAGACAATCTCAGCTCCTTCGAGCATAAGACGATGTATTCGTCTTTCTCGTAGGTTAGACCCTCACTTGTGTGTTGGGAATTTAATAAGTTATCTAGCTCGTCCCGGTGTGCAATGGATAGCATACCGGCCCGGAAAGCAGGAGATCCAGGTTCGAGTCCTGGCTGGGACAGATAAATTTTTTATTCTATTCCCTCGCACTAATTGTTTATTATGTTATAAAATACACAATTACATATTATTATAGTGGTGAGTTATTTTGGCGTTACAGTAGAATGTATTTTGTCCGTCTATGCGTGTATCGTTTTAACGTAGTTTTGTCACATAATCCAATTTGCTGTACTAGAGTATATGGTATTCTGATTGTTGTACGTTTGTGAAAAATTTCTATTTGGTTGCAAATATGTAGTCTGTGATAAGAGATGTAGAAAGTAATTCGTACATTCGTGAAAATTTTGTACCAAACATTTAGATTCAGTAAGTACTTGTATCTTTGGGTAGAGGCCTTCCAAAGATTGTTTTTAAAGCGTAACCGAACACCTATAGCCTTCTTCTTCCAATAATCCATTTGTGAAGATGACAGTATGATCTGGTAGGTATATGGTTTTATATGGCATATGGTTATGATCTGATATGGTTTTCCATAAAATTCATATGGAGTTTCTTGTTTACCGTACTTCATTAGATTAAGAGGCTTTCAAACATAATTTACCATCCATGGGTATGTAATGTACCCACGGTATGAATGAATTCGTTAAACTTCTTCATTTAAGCTGCACAACAATTCGAAAAATCTGATCCAAAAAAAAAAGTCTGATTCTAATCTTCATGGAATGGTAGGTTGTTAGAGTGGTATTCTTTTATTTTTTTGTATGGATGAAATGCTTTGGTTTCATCAAAATGGAAGTTCCGAAGGATATTTTTTTTATTTTTTTTATAACTTTTATTTGCATATTTCATTCTCTTAAAAATAAATAAAAGCATTTTGTAATTTGGTTAAAATGAATAATAGAAAAAAAAATACGTTAATAAAAGTCGCATGAGGAGAGTAAGTAACCACTCACAAATCCGAAGAATATCATGGATAAAAAAAAAACATCATTCTGATGAATGAATGAATAATAAAATAAATAAATGATAAACTTGATTTAAATCTATTGAAAATTGTCCTAGAGACTCCAGGACATATTCTTAAATCGCAATTATGTGTGAGGTACTGTCTCTGAGAGCCGTCCACCTGAGAGTGGACGTATCGGGGGAACTCCTGGAGTTAAGCACGGACTGTATATCTACTGCTTGCCTCTGCAATTTTTATTTAAGCAATTTCTTTTATTTCCTTTTTTAATTCTACATTTTTCGTAAGTTTTTGATATTTTAAACATTTAAATGTATTTTATGATATGAAAATGGAGGAAGAAGTCAAGGCGAAACCTCCAGACATTTTATCATTATTTAATAACAATAAAAAAAAATTCCGCGTGATACAAGAGGCTACAGTTGGTATATGCAGAGCTGTCCTGGCATCACGAGTGATATTGTTGTGACAGATAGGCCACTGGGCCATGTATAACAATATGATTAAAAGCTGTGTAGTGTGAGTACCTACTACTAAACAAAAACTAGAACTAGTAGTACTAAGGTGATTAGATAAGGCTACGGGGCTTTAAGTGATAAGAACACACCTTAGTAACTCTTTCCTGCAGCTGCCAAATATCAGTGATTGAATTAATTTCGTACACCGTTAATAAGTTGTTGAATAAGAATTCACTAAATAGTGGCCTCTATTTCATTGAAATATATAAAAACAAAAATTAGAAAGATTCACACTACATAAGTACAGGTTATACACAACATTGTAATGTTTAATTATGAAAAAGTTTGCTTAGTATTCCGTTTAATCGTTATTTAACACAATGTTTTTATTAGTTTATTTATTATTTTCATACTAATAGTTTATAAAAATGAATGCTCTCTATTATATAGATCTATGAAGAAATAGTTACATACGAAATCCAAATTTCATTAAATTGATTTTTAAATTGTTGAAAAATTGTTCCTTTTCGCAAAATTCTGGCTGCTTAAAATTTAATTATAAGCTTAAAAATAATAGTAATGTTCTAGATACATAGCTGTTAATTTAGTCTAACATAGTTAAAATTATTATTAGATGATTTTTGTTGGGGTTCGTTCAAGTTAGATAAAAAAAAATACAAATTAAAAAAATTCTAGTCTTTATGGAGTGTGTATTTTTTAAATTATCTCACAACGTTTCGGCTTACATTGTAAGCCATCTTCAGGGCTATAATGAAGGCGAGAAGGGACTTCGTGTCACTAAAATTCCATTTTCATGACTGTGTCCCCTCTCTCCTTCATGATAGCCCTGAAGATGACTTACAATGTAAGCCGAAACGTTGGAAGATTATTTTTTTAAATTTGTATTTTTGGATCTATTTTATCCCCCCTCCCCCCCCAAAAAAAATATACGGTCAAAAAAAGCATTTTATACCTTAGCTTCTATTTTAATATCTCCGTTTAAATTCTCGTATCCAAAACGCAAAGATGCTATGTATACTACATGTATTCCTAGCAGCTAACCTCAGCTTCCCAGATGGCATCTCTGTGTCGAAAGTGCCATTGAGTCGGGGACATCCTATGTTATAACACTTATACTTTCGATGGTGGAACTAATCTTATAAGCGTTCTACCAAACTNTTTCTGCAATTGATAAAATATACCCGATCATAATTGGAACTAACTAATTTCTGAATGACCTGTAATTTACTGTAACAGACAGACAAATATAAAAAGCGTAAAATGCAAATGTGGTAATGTTAGCTGTCAAGATGGGAAATCATGAAAGTTAAATGCCATGATTTTATACAAACTGTGTTACAATTACTGACATAAGCAGTGTACTATATCGTCATACAAATATATGAATGTTGGTGTGATTTGAATTTTATGGGGGTTGCTTACTGGAAACGATGGTCATTTTAGTCGATCCCTCAGAAAATGAAGAACAATTGTATTAATGTCCTTTAAATTTATTTTGAATGATAAAAAGCAAAGTTACCAATTTAATCCGAATTTTCATTTCTGATCTTGGACAATGACATGAGGTCTTAAGTTTCATAAATATCCTGGTGACTTCCTAGATTACATTATAAGGAAGCTGGACCCGTTCGGACAAACTTTTCACACACGTGACATGTTTCCACAGCACATACCTCTAACTCCAGCCGTTGTTACGTCACTGGCCACTACGTACATATTAAAGATGTCACTCTTCACTCTATATATTAGGGCCTTGGCTGTTTACACTATTTTTCACATTATGTTTTATTCTAGATTTACGTATTTTTAGGGAAAACAATGAAATATAGAAACGCTTTGAATTCAATGATTATCAATGAGAACAAACAGTTTCAGAATACCAGAATAGTTTAAGAATAGTTTCAGAATAGCAATTTGTATTGCAAGGGAACGGGATAAAAAATCTAACTGTCCTAGCCAGGACTCGAACCTGGATCTCCTGCTTAGCGGATTTTTTATTCTATTCCCTTGCAATAAAAATTGTTAAAATTTAGGTGGGATTAGAGATAGTTAAAGGCCAAAACTTCATTTGAGTTATTTTATTGAGAGAAATTCAAAATTCGCATTTACGTTCACGTTTTTGGTACAACAATATAATGAAGTCAAAAAAGACACTTTAATTAACAAATTACTTTAGTCAATAGGTGAATTCTAAGGAGATGGGGAGTTTTGTTAATTTTCCAATAAACTAAAGTGAATCGAATTTTTTTAATAAACGAATAGTTACCATAGCTAAGTCATGATTTAGTCTCTGTTAAGAAGGAGTCTCTCTCTCTCTCTCTCTCTCTCTCTCTCTCTCTCTCTCTCTCTCTCTCTTCACCACACTATTGCGCTGATGAAGGCTGATATTTAGACTGAAACGTTAGCTAAAATAAAACTATATGGATTACAAATTGATTTCTAATTCTTCTGCGATCAATACCGAATTCCTGACAATCCTCTCTTCATAAAATTCGAAAAATTTACCTCCAGGTATAAATTTAAATTAACAGAAAGATGAACAAGAAGATTAGAGAACGAAAAAAATCGAAAATTCTATTAATTTTATTAGATGATTTTAGTTGGGGTTCGGTCAAGGTAGAAACAAAAAAATACAAGTTTAAAAAAAGTGTGGCAGATAATCTTTACAAAAATACACTTTTTTAAATCTGCATTTTTTTAAATCTACCTTGACCGAACTCTAACTAAAATTATCTAATAATAATATCTACGGTCAAAAAACTCTCCATTTGAACTATTAATTTTATATTTTCAAGTTTAAACCGGGGAAACTAGTCACTCAAAGTCATATATAAATATATATGTTTCTTCCCTTAAGCATTTCTTTTTGTTTACTCGTTAATGAATGCTTATGGGAAAAATCATTTATGAGAAAAAGGGAATCTTGAGTTTGTTGTGGTATTTGAGCCTCAAGTTCTTCGTACATGGCAATGCAAACTAACCCCTATAATAGCTGTGTAAAATAACGATCTAATGACGTAAGTAACTGGTAATCACTCTCTACATGCTGAAATGAAAATCTCTTTTTTAATCAATTATCTTTTCAGCCCTGAAGAAGCCATCATATGATGTACGAAAGCTCGGCAAATAACAACAACTTGACACGGTCCAACCCGGAAGAAGAAACGGTAAATACATCTGACGACCTTCGAAGCCTACGTGAACTCTCTACATGGCTAACTATCGCTTCATGACAGTATTGGTCGCCCTTCACTTACGCATGCATACAGCCACTGATCGCTCAATACGACTGGGAAGCGGGTGATCGGAGTCCCCATCCCATCCTGGCCGGGGGGTAGCCAACAGGAGTACGAAATTCCCCCGAAGCAGGGGGGGCTCCTCCCATTACCGGCCTGGGTCACGTAGGACCCCCGAACCTGGCAGACACACATAAACACTTTATATAACCCGCCTACAATTAACGAATGCAAAGCACACTTCCCCGCAGAGCGAGCTATATATGCCACCGCTGGGAGGCTTTCCCCTACACACAAGCGAGCCTCTGCCTAGTGAGAACATGTCACCGATCAGCCTTGTGAGTTTCAAGTCTTCTTATTAATCAAGTATTTCCTACTTCCGGAAATTGTTTTATACTTATACCTATTTTTTTTTTTAAATTGTCTGCCAGTTAAAAATCAACAGAAGTGTTAGTTTCTGACTGTTTTGTTTACCAACTCAACAACTGATAAAATAATAATAATTATCAGAAAATATAACATTTTATATCAATAATTTGTTTACATTCTGTAATGAATTTTATTTAAAGGTCATAATTCTTAATTCAGAATTCATTATTAAAACTCAGATATACCTGTGATAATCATAAGCTTCTCCAATTTTTTACGATCAAATCAGTCATTGTTATTTATGTCCATTATAATTACTTAATCAAACGTGAGAAATATCCTTAGTTACGTAGCCCCTGCATAGAAAGCTCAGAAAAAAAATATGCACTCACACATACAAACACACACTCAATGACTAAACCTCCTGAATTCGCTAATATAATCCCTACTTCTATAAAGGACTATTGAAAATTTTTCAAACTTCACGAACAGACATATCGAACAAACAAGTTCTATAAGTTATATTCTATTCCCTCTCATTAATTATTTGAAATTTACGTGGGATAAAATACCACAACCAAATTAAATATTTATAAACAAGTTCTATATTCTTTTTATAGCCCTAATATTTTTTTTTCTCCAAAATTAAAGTGCATTATTTGTTCTGTAAACACTCTCATTGGACGAGTAATATTTACATTATTAATATAAATAATGTTTCTAGTTATATAACAATAAAACAGCATTTCGTTTAACTTAGGCTAAAAATGTCGAGTAGCCATGCTTTTATAAGGGTTTAACTGTTTCCTGTTTCGTATTTAAGCTTTCGTGAAAGTCAATATTTGAGAATGAAGACATTGATAGATTTAAATTGATTGCATTGAATACATTTATTAATGTCTGAAATTGAATATAAATAGAAAAAGGATTAAAAATGTAAAAATAAATACGTAATTGTAAGAAATTTATTTAAATAATTGACATCTCTTCTTTTGACAATATATTACACAAATTAATTCCGTATACGTATGTACAAGTTATAAAACTTTGTAAATAGATAAAATAGGGCTATACTATACTAATTATTGTTAGTGTTCTGAAAAATACTTAAAGAACATTTCTAGCTCAGGCTAAAATCCTTAGATATGCTGAGGTTATTATTTTACAATTCTACTTTGTTGTTCACAGGTATAATGTCTCCTAAAATCAATTTCCTTCACTGCCTGTACGAATTTCAGTATTTCTCTCTTATTTGATTCTGTAAAAGAATAAGTAGCTTCAAATTGTCAGAGTTCATTAACCGGATATTTGCGCTTGAACTATAAATGTTGGGATTATATCTATTCTAGTTGCCTGTGACATAATTCAGGTGATCGCAGAACCGGTTAATTGCTATTTATAGGAAAGGCGTTGCATCATGGAAGTTACAAACAGAACGTTTAGGTTCAGCTGGAGGACATCTTATTGTTAGCTCAGGAACAATACAGGTCAATTACACTTTGGGCCTGCAGCCATAACTCCCAAATAAATAAATAATTTATACACATTATGTAATAAAATTATAATATAAAATTGTTTTATTACCTCGCATATGAGTTTATGATCTCTTATGGTTCAAAATTTACGTTGGATGATAAACCACAACTAAATTAATATTTATNTATATATATATATATATCCACATGCGTGTATGTGTGTGTGTGTTGTTTTTCAACTAATTGGGTTTTTATTAAACTAGTTTATATGAAAACTTATATTTATATTCTAAAATAGATTTCAAGTCTACTGAGATTATTGTTGAAAGACTAAGGCCTAATTTTAATTAAAATCACTTTTAAAAACAAAATCCCTTCATAGAATAATTTACATCAATAACATTTATAATCCCATTGCAGTTAAACGAATTAATTATATATTTTATAAGGCTTCTCTTTTAGTTTTGCATTTACTGAATTATATATATCCATCACAAACATAATATATTAAATGAATACTAGTATATAGTATTACACACTATATATAAATATATATGATGCTGCAGTTTTCAGTTTGTATTGTGTCATTTAGCATAAAGCAATTGATAGGAATCATAAGACTGAGTAGTTTTATATGTAGGGTGGAGGAGATATAAGGTTATATTTCTGAATGGGCGTACACATCTCGGCTTATTTTGTCTCAAACCTTTTAATAAAAACTATTTCTTTTTGTTTACTCGTTAATGAATGCTTATGGGAAAAATTATTTATGAGAAAAAGGGAATCTTGAGTTTGTTGTGGTATTTGAGCCTCAAGTTCTTCGTACATGGCAATGCAAACTAACCCCTATAATAGCTGTGTAAAATAACGATCTAATGACGTAAGTAACTGGTAATCACTCTCTACATGCTGAAATGAAAATCTCTTTTTTAATCAATTATCTTTTCAGCCCTGAAGAAGCCATCATATGATGTACGAAAGCTCGGCAAATAACAACAACTTGACACGGTCCAACCCGGAAGAAGAAACGGTAAATACATCTGACGACCTTCGAAGCCTACGTGAACTCTCTACATGGCTAACTATCGCTTCATGACAGTATTGGTNAAATGCGACCATGTCAAAACGGAGCGGAAAGAGTTATTCAGTAAGCAGTGAGGAGTCATGGCAAGTGAGACATGACAGCTGACAGGGGACGGAATGTCGGGCAAGGCCTTTTCGGACAAAGACGCTTCACTTTCGCGGCGGACGCGAGGGGACTGGCCGATCTGGAGTTGGTGGCGTGCATACCAACGAGCTACAGTTACGTCTAAAGCTAGCTACCTCCTTGGTGGGTTGTGACCTCACTAATTGCAGACCGAGAGCCACCCACTCTCCACGCTCCATTTCCCCGCTACTGTCCCTCCTATCCCGCTTTTACACAAAATTACCCACCAGTGTCATGCTACACGTGACGTCAGATCTAGCCAGTCTCATGCATATGCCAGTTTGTTGGAAAAAAGAGAAGGGATCCTTGGAATTTCAACATTCAAATTAGTTATTAAAAATTGGTCTCGAGATGAATGGGTTCAATTACTTATGTCGGTATTTAGCACTCTCTTGTCTGTTTACAAATACGATCCCCGCAAGAAATATGACTCTACATAAAAATAAAAAATTTTTTTTTTTTTATTTGATGGTTTTCCCCATCGCAATTTTATCTTACAAAAATATACAGCAACAATACTAATGAAAAATGCTTTTTTTTTCTTTTTTTTTTTTCTTTTTCATCCTAACAATTAAGGAATAGTTAGAAATAGAGTAAAACGTTTTTAAACTCATTTTAAAATGAGTTTAAAAACTGCATATGTAAATTTTACATATAATTTACAGTTCCCGTGTTCTTTGTTTATACTAATCAAATAGCCGAACAGTGTTTCAAAAAGTATATATATATATTACAAAATAGTTAATTAAATTTTTTTACATGGCCTTACTATCCTTAAATTTGGTTGTTGATTACAATTTATAATATAGCATCAAATTACAGGTCAAATACTAATTTTGGTCAGCAGATATTCCACAAAGAAAAATATTTATGTATATTTATTATGTATTATTTATGTATTGCACTCTTTATTTAGCAGCTTCAGCTTATATATATATATAAATTGGCTTTAAGCTCTTTGTCCACCAGGTTTTTAAATACAGAAATCAAATTCAGTATTCAGGATTCTTTTATGAAATCATTAGAAAAGTTATTTATTGACTAAAATTTAGTAGAAGGGGTAAGAGGGCTTTTATTATGATCGAATTAAATTATATTTAGAGTATGTTTTATTAGTATTATATATTGCTTCAGATTGATGCAAAAAATTATTTTTTTTTTCTAAAACTCTCCAATAAATATAATATACATGTTGAGGAATGAAATATGAGTTATTAGTGGTTTTTAATTAAAACTGAAAAAATGACATTGATTAACTTAAAAGAAAATGTAAAATTATTAGTGGGGTATTTTATAAATAATAAAAGACGTTGATTACAGGAGGAGTGTTGTGAGTGAAGGTTTTCATATTGTTACATGTGGGTGGTGTATATGGTTACAGATCCTGGCGTGCATTACAGGAGGAGTGTTGTGAGTGAAGGTTTTCATATTGTTACATGTGGGTGCTGTTACAGATCCTGGCGTGCCTGCTGGTGGGAGGAGCGTACGGAGACGTGCCTGTCGGCGGCTGGCTGCACTGGAGACCGCAAGCCGCGCCGCCCCACGCCTCTGTCGTCAACACCTACCGCGCTAACCTGCCGGCCTACTACCTCCTGCCGCCCCCACCACCACCCGCCTTCATCCCAGGGGTGCCTCTGCCGGCACCGCTACCCATCGCCGGCTAGCAGCCCGACAACCCTCCTTCTGACTCCTTCCATGCTGTGATTACTATATTCTTTTGTATTTTGTTATAATAAACTTTTTATACCGCCTGCTTTGTTTGCTATTTACCTTTCTGCCTACCACAGCCATCCCCCNGAGTGTTGTGAGTGAAGGTTTTCATATTGTTACATGTGGGTGCTGTTACAGATCCTGGCGTGCCTGCTGGTGGGAGGAGCGTACGGAGACGTGCCTGTCGGCGGCTGGCTGCACTGGAGACCGCAAGCCGCGCCGCCCCACGCCTCTGTCGTCAACACCTACCGCGCTAACCTGCCGGCCTACTATCTCCTGCCGCCCCCACCACCACCACCCGCCTTCATCCCAGGGGTGGCTCTGCCTGCACCGCTTCCCATAGCCGGCTAGCTGACCGACAACCCTCCATCTGACTCCTACCATGCTGTGATTACTATATTCTTTTGTATTTTGTTATAATAAACTTTTTATACCGCCTACTTTGTTTGCAATTACCTTTCTGTCTACCAGAGACATTTTTTTTCCCCCCGTACAAGTAAAGAACTAATAGAACAAAGAAGATGGTACAACTAGTAAATGGACGTACAAAAAACTGAGGTCAATAAAATACTCATCCATATTAAATGAAATTTGTCTACCAGGTTCATTGACTAAATGTTAATTTGTATGATACCAGGTNGTGAAGATTAATTAAAGAATGGCGGATCTGTTAGGATTGATGAAGCTTCGTTGAAGTATCGGCCTTTCTTCATGGAGAACAATAACGCGATTCCCAGTTATTTACAAGAGAGAATTCCCAACTTTTCTCCTTCGTCCTTATTAAGAATTTGTTGTCCCAAAGGAAGTATCTCAAACAATAGAGTTCTTCTCGGAGTTTTACGTTTTTTAAAATGATATTTCTTTATTTTTACAACAAAAGAACGTTTAGAATTATTTTTCAATATACGGAGAGAGAACTTTTTACGGTCTCCTTTACGCAGAGGTTTTTCAGCATTGAATTCTACCAAATGTTCAATTTCCCTCGAGTATTCGCGGTTGTACAATATCGCAACCTTTGATATAGGTCGTGTAGCTCGTCGCAATTTGTAAACAAATATCCGTATATTGGCACTTTGTTCTTTTCTTTTCTCGCAATGTAGTATGTATCATAATGAAAACCAGTTTATGATATTAAATAATGAAATTATTTCAATGTTACTTAATTTATATGAATTATTAATTTAATAAGAACTACTTTTGAAAGCTTCACATTTAAATATTTATATTTCTTATTCAGCTTCAATAAGTCTCAACTTGTGTGTCCATGTTTAAGATGCTGACACCATTTTGACGATTCATACACTAGTTAGAAGATAAAATGAAGATTCTTATTGTGTGAAGAAATAAATTGCAATATTGTTTTTAAAACATATTTTCAAGGCATCACTTACCTTCTTGCTTTAAGTCTATATAATATATAAATATTAATTTAGTTGTGGTGTATCATTCCACGTAAATTTTAAATGCTTAATAGCTAGACAATGTCAACTCCTTGGACAATGTATTCGTCTTTCTCGTAAGTTAGACTCTCGTTAGTGTGTTGGGAATTTAATAAGTTATCTAGCTCGTCCCGGTGGTGCAATGGATAGCATACCGGCCCGGAAAGCAGGAGATCCTGGTTCGAGCCCTGGCTGGGACAGATAGATTTTTTATTCTATTCCCTCGCATTAATTGTTTTAAGTATCCCTTATTTTAGTCGACTTGAATGTGTCATAGAAGTATTATGCAAACTGAATGGCAATTTATTTATTTCTGATCCAAGTTATATGCTTCTCAATTGTAGCATATATTTTCATATTTATTTATTTCATATTTTCGGTACCATAAAAACATGGTATACACTTGATACAAATATTTTCTGGAAAGGAAATCGGCTCTAGTTTTTTATATATTTGATTAATTTTCCAGTCTGTCGAGTGTATGGTTTTTATGCAAAGTCNAACATATTTTCAAGGCATCACTTACCTTCTTGCTTTAAGTCTATATTATATGTAAATATTAATTTAGTTGTGGTGTATCATTCCACGTAAATTTTAAATGATAAATAGCTAGGCAATGTCAGCTCCTTGGACAATGTATTCGTCTTTCTCGTAGGTTAGACTCTCGTTAGTGTGTTAGGAATTTAATAAGTTATCTACCTCGTCCCGGTAGTGCAATGGATAGCATACCGGCCCGGAACCCAGGAGATCCTGGTTCGAGCTCTGGCTGGGACAGATAGATTTTTTATTCTATTCCCTCACATTAATTGTTTTAAGTATTAATTATTTTAGTCGACTTGAATGTGTCATAGAAGTATTATGCAAACTGAATGGCAATTTATTTATTTCTGATCCAAGTTATATGCTTTTCAATTGTAGCATATATTTTCCTATTTATTTATTTTCGGTGCCAAAAAACATGGTATACACTAGATACAAATATTTTCTGGAAAGGAAATCGGCTCTAGTTTTTTATATATTTGATTAATTTTCCAGTCTGTCGAGTGTATGGTTTTTATGCAAAGTCTTTTTTTAAGTTTTGGAAAAAATTTTTCCTTAGTAGTGCGCCAAAATAATATTCAAGTTGGGATCATCTACCTTATATATTTAAATGAGTCTGTTTATGAGGATTGACATTATTTTCTATAAAAACAAAGTTTTTCACACATTAAGAATTCGTTCAACATTTATTTCGTTTTGATTCAGGCTATGAAAGTTAATCCTAACTAGTATGTCGAAACATTAATTAAAATTAAAATATAAAGAATTTCAAATGCCTATTTTTATGTTCTATTCAATAAAGAATTTTTTTAAATTATTTCCCACACTTCTTCCCTTAACTGACTCCGTATTAAAATGAGCTAGAGTAATAACGCGTTCTAAGAACTGTTTATTTAATAAAATTTAAATATAAAGCATTTTGAAGCCATTATGAAATTTTTTTTTTCTCCCAAGAACTGAAAGAATTTAGTATAAAGGTCAACTGTATGACATCATGTACAAACTCGCCCAAAAAGAAATACAGTAATACCTATGTCTTATTCTTAACTTCTTGATAGCTGTTGTAGTCATTGTGACAGATATATATCATCAGCTGTTGTAATAGATGACTTCTAGAAAATTCGCTAAACCAAAACAAAGACTGAAGGAGAGGCGAGACGAGGGGGGAGGCTGGTAGTGGGAAGACATGAATGGACCAGTTGGAGGCGGGAGGATGAATGAGATGGCCTCGTTTGATCCCAGGTCCCGCAGATAGGGTGCCTTCCTAACCGGCCACTCCCCTACATCCCCTCTACCATCCACTCCTTCCCCTTCACCCCACTCCCCTGTCTCCATCGCACCCTCCACCCCTAACAACTCCATGCAGTCATTCCCTGACCTGTCATATTCTGCCTGACTTTGTCATACTCCTAGTTTAGAAAAAAATCTCCTGACTCAGCAATCACCATGACACATAAAGCCAAACGATTCTGGATACCAATACTACAACAAATAAATATTAATTTATTAAGAATATCAATGCATTAGAACATATAAATTCGTTTCACAAGTAAAAATTTATTCTCTTACATATAAATAGAATATAATAATTCTAAATTTTTTTATTATGCTTACATTATCTATAAATGAGCCAATTTTTATTATTCATAAATAGCCCAATCAATTTATTTGCACAGTAAAAAAAAATTTATATTTATATCCATATAATTAACATATTCGCCAAGAATATTTATATAATTCCTATTAACGAAAGCTTTACGAAAAAGCCTTAGCAGGACTTAGAAGATCTCTGAGGAGGACGTGAATCTTTGTGCAAAGAGTGTATGAAAATTGCGTGGATTAAAGATATAATTTAATTAATAAATATAATTTAAATAGACACTAAGCCTATCATAGGGATATTTACACACTTGATTCATTTAGGTGAAATGGAAAAGAGTTAATAAATAAATA
>KZ808498.1:48139-84486 GCA_000696205.2 Oncopeltus fasciatus | reverse complement strand
TTAATATTATTATTTTAAAGAAGGATTAAGGGACCCTGACAGATACCCTCAGCTAACCTTGCTCCTGTACAAGAAAAATTTCAAAGTTAAATTACTTTGCTTCTCCTTATTACTAAATATTTTAGAATAATGAAAATAAGAGTGTAAAATATGGTAAAATAAACCTACAATCAAATTAATGTTAAAATAAATGGTAAAATATTCATCTATTTTATATTTACAAAAAAGTTCATCTCGCAAAGCTGTATAAGATGAGCGGATCTTTTGTTAAAAACGGATATGAATTAAAGTAAATGAAGAAATTACAAGCCAGGGAGAGTAATGTATATTAAACTTAACAAGGTCATAACTTACAAAAAAAAAAAAGGACTGGATGGGACTACGATTCTTAATTGAATCATACTGACATAATTAATTGACTAATTGAGTCATTAATTGACTACAATAAATCAAATTGAATCATATGGTAGATATTATGGGTGAATGATAGAAAAAAAATGGTAACAGTTGACATTGTACGACGGACCGATATTTTAATCTGTTGGGAAAATTAGTCAGGGTTTCGGCCAGAATCAGAAATATAAAATATTCCAAAACTCTTGGGTAAATATTTTATTACTCGTTATTAATATTTAATTATCCCTAATTTTTACTAAACAATTTTATTTTTCTGATCCTGATGGAAAGCTAACTAAATTCTTCACCATAATACTCGACGACTAACGAACCTTCAACATGTTATTTTAGTCTTTGTCTAATTTTCTATTTATTATTTGAATAACGTTTAAGTAACGTAAAAATAATATATCAAGCAAAAAAAAAAAATTTCAAATCTGTGGGTGGATTATTTTTTCATTTTTTTCTTTGGTTACTGAAAACAGTATGTATAGGCGAATCCTGAATAAATATAGCTGTTGAGCTAAATTCCTTCAGGTTTCGCCAATACATAGACTTTTTCTTATGATTAATAAGTCTCATCTGTAATTAAAATGTCTATTAAATTTTTCATATGATAGATTTTCAGAAAATTATTCTATGTAATGGAAAATGTAATTTATCCATTGGAAGATTAAACTAAATGCTATTCACAGAAATTTTAGTTTAGAGTAATGAAGATCAATACAGGTTAATTTTTTGATGAAAGATATATTTTAGGAATTTTATATTGTAACTGAACAAAAGGAGTGGGAGTTTACCTGAACTTTACATTTTTAGCATACTTTAAAGAAGCCGAAGTCAGTTATTTTCCTACATGAAATTTAGTATGATGATATGCTTTTAAATATAATTAAGCTGATTTTAGAGCGAAATCAGGCAAATGAAAGTGAGTGACAACCTAAAATTTCAAATACAAGTAAAAAATGATTTTTTTCAACATAGTGGGCTTGATATTAATTTTAATGTAATAAACTCAACACAGATTAATTAAATAATAAAATATACATTGTAGGAGTTACATGTTGAAATTAAATAATTATTATTGGGGTTTACCTGTATCGTAAATTTTAATTTTACAGTTTATAAGTTGTTATATTATTATGATGAATTTCTTATTACAATTTGGAAATAGCTAATTATGCACATCTTCTGCTGGAAGTTTATCATAATATGGTAAAAATCATTATTATTATGATAATGGAAAAAAATTACATTGTTCTAACATGGTCAGGTTTCAACAACTTAAGGACTACTTAAATAACTCAATTTCGCATATAAAACATAGATTAACAATTTGATTTCATTTGATGTCTTCTTTTATTTTGTTAGGCATACATTTTCCTTGAAAACTTTACGAAATTCAATACTTCAAATAGTAAGAATGAGAGAAAAAAAAATTTCTACACATTAACTTATTTTAACACAATAAAAAAATATTACATTTTATTCATGTCAACAGCAAGCATTGCAAACATACTTATTTCTACCAAGGCGAAGTTTGAATTATAATCAAAAGTTTTATCAAATTGACAGGTCCATAGTTAGCAGGAAATTCTCTTATCATACAGTTCAGAGCCTTCGAGTTCTACGATCCCATCATCAGAGCTCAGGGAAGAGTGAGGCTTACAACTCATATATAGACTCTCTTGCATCTAAACTGGGTGATTCAGCTGTGTAATAAAACCATTTTGTATGGACTTTTAAATTTGGTAGAACCTTTTATATATATATATATATAAAGGTTAAGAGCTTATTTTGATTAGGTAAGAAGTCAAGATTGAGAATTTCATATATATGACATTAAGAAGCTTTATTTCAAATCCTCTGGTAAAAAAAAAACTGATATAAAAATCTGGAGTGCCAGTGCCTAAACTTTTCCTTTTGTTACGAATAAAGATAGGTTAATTTCAAATATACCTTAGTTAAAACATAATGTTTATATCATTACTGGATAGCTATCCAGCAAAGAATAAGCGATCCTTTGTCTAAAAAGCAATATCGATTTACAGAATTCTCAGAAGCAGTTCTATTTCTTTTTTTGAGCTGCGCACACACGAAATTAAAAACTTATATTGGTTTAGCCAGATTTATTTATTAAGATAAAATAATAAGGTGTGCCTTTACCAAAATAATTGTTTTGAGCAAACATTTTCGACCNTTTTTTTTTTTTTTTTTGAGCTATGCGCACACGAAATTACAAACTTATATTGGTTTAGCCAAATTTATTTATTAAGATAAAATAATATTGTGTGCCTTTACCAAAATAATTGTTTTGAGCAAACATTTTCGACCCTAATGAGACATCATCAGGAGCTCGTCAAGACTGTTGTCATCTTTGAAGACTTACTCGATATTAACTGTTTCAGAAGGTGTCTCCCCGATTTTAATGAAAATTCATTATGATTTTTAGATTAGATTTATTTTATATATAATAGAATTTAAGCCAAAGAAAACGTAGGGAAATTATTAGTTATGGTTGCGGACACATTCAAACATTAATATATGTAAAAAATTGGTAATACAGTTTCATAATTTCTGTAATTTAGTATAGGAATTATGAATTACTTTAGTTTATAGTAAAGTAATTAAAAAGTTTAAACTTTAATGTTGTAAATTATTCCGCATTAATGAATTTTATTACACATTTAAAGACATATTTCAGTATGAACTTCCCATAATATTATTCGATATAAAAATTGTAGAAAATAGTAAACAAGAAAGACTAAAATTAACAACTGAATGCATTAGGTCTGATATCAGCTTGACTCATTTGAAATTCCAGGTTGATGTCTACACGGTCTCATATTAGGAGTGAAAATACTCAATGACTGAGAGGCACATCTATGAAGCCTGGACTTCCGGCCAAGCAACCGGAAGAGTAAATATTTTTTTAACAAGTAAAATATAGAAACCTATTTTATTAAAGATGATAAATAATTAAATACAATATAAGTATATTTGCAATGAATGAATTTAAAGTGATATGAATACATATCGTTAATTTCGGTTGATTTTTATAACCAACCAAAAACGATTTTATATTTTTACTAACCTTTTTAAAGCCAAAGGATATCTTCTTAAAATATCTATCTTGTCTTCTGACAATTTTTGATATATAATTTATTTTCAAATAATCTATCTATCTCTGTAGTTTTAGACATAATTTGAATTTTGATATTTTTAAATACAGTAAATAAATATGGTGCAATTCATTTGCAGAACTTCCTCCTCCCATTTAAAAATAAAATAACCTCTATGAGTTAATAACAAGTTTTACTTATTTGTTGTTGCTGTTTTGAAGCAAATTTTCTTTTCTTAAATACCCATGCAACTACTTAGGATCAGAGAAATAAAGGCTATTTACAGACAACTGCCTATTCTCCATGGAGGGACTTGTGTCTGCATCACAACACTTGGGAGTACAAAACTCGCCCTTCAGTCGTGCAGTGAAGCCTCCCTTCAGACTGGAAACTGGACAAAGTTAAATACAGTCCCATGTTCATCTTTGTTTTTTATTAGAGCCATTTATCAATTCCAATGGGTCAAATTAAGCTGAACCCTCTGATAATAATTGTTCTGAATCAAATCTATAAATTTTGAGGACTCACATCTCTGCACTAAAAGTACTTTTCAACTCGACGGGATAAAATTCGAGTAGGCTTCGATAACTCAGATATAAGATCGGCGGACATTAGCTGAAGGGAAAACTTCAGCCACAAACTTTACTTGATGGAAGTTATATGACAGCATCCCTAAGAGAAGAAAAGTACAGTTGTCAGTGGTTTTAAGAATGTAAACAAAACTTCTCGTAAGTAATGTGAACATTTTCAATGAAAAATAATTCAAATAAATTTTGGTTGAGTTGTACGCGCTTATCACACTCATCGTGTTTATCTTAGAACGCTATTTTACCGTCTATCATAGTTTTTTTTTTTTTTTTTTGGTGGGGGAAATATTCTTAGCCGTATCATTTCTTAGAGCAACAAGTTTTTAATTTGTAATATTTAAAAAAGGCAGCTACTTTAAAAAAAAAAAAAATACGAAATTGGTTTGCTTAATTACCTTACTGACCATCTACTTTTTTTTTTTTTTTTTTTTTAGTATGGAGTAAGATTACCTAGGGTATTTACTATCATTTTACTGTCAGAAGTTTAGGACATATAAAAAAGGAAATCTATTTCTAGAATTCCTCAAACCACTACTGGTCTCCTGAATACTGATGACAAAACTGATATTTGCGCCACGTTGTTCAGGCAGGAATGAGTGGGTTCACCCTGAGAGGCCACGATCAAAATCAATTTTTTTTTTTTTTTTTTTTTTGTATTTTGTCCCACGAAAATTTTAAACGATTAAATGCAAGGGAATAGAATAAAAAATCTATCTGGATCTCCTGCTATTCGGGTAAGTGCGTTATCCATTTTTGCCACCGAGACAGCCAGATAAGTTATTAAATTCTCCGCACTAGTGTCCAGAGTCTAACCTCCGAGACAGACGAATATATCGTCTTATGCTCGAAGTAGCTGACTAGCTATTTAAACGACTCTCGATATTTACTTAATTCAATCTCCTCCGAGCATAAGACGATATATTCGTCTGCCTAGGAGGTTAGACTCTCGACACTAGTGCTGGGAATTTAATAACTTATCTGGCTGTCTCGGTGGCGTAAATGGCTAACGTACCTGTCCGGAAAGCAGGAGATCCAGGTTCGAGCGCTGGCTGGGACAGTTAGATTTTTTATTCTATGCCCTTGCATTTAATCGTTTCAATTTTTTTTTTTTTTATAAGCTGAATTTAGCTCCTCTTCTTAGAATGTTCTGTGGAAAACTGTTATAAGTTAAAATCGGAAGAGGGAAAAGGTTAATTCCGAGAAGGGCCTTGGTAGAAAATGACACAAAGTTGGCTTAAAAATTTTGACATTAATACATTTATCGAACAAATATAAGTTTTGACATTAAAACATTTATTGAACAAAAACATTTTTATTTCAAATGCAAAATATAATATATTAACGGAGAACATGGCTGAAATTCGGGTTATGAGTTTTTAAATAAAAAACAAATTTTTTTAAGAAAGTAAAAACAAATAAGTTTTGACTTAAGTATATTTTTTGGCAGGAATTTCTGGCCTTCTTATGACAAATTCCAAAAACTTTGAAGAGTTTGTCAAAGCTTGAATTAATCTAATTAATAGCTTAAAATTATCACATCTTTCTAACCCTTACATCTACAAGACCTCCTTTTTATGCTATGTAAGCTAATGTAACTGCCTTGTGTTTAAAATTTATTTTTACTCGCCTAACTTAGTGTAGTAAAATTAAATCGCTGCTGAACAGATTTATAATTATGTGTCACCGAATTTTGTATATACTTGTTCAAACCACTTAGTTAAAGGTAATAAAAGTAAAAGTTGAAATTTTAAAATTGCTGCAATTTTAATACTTTCATATATATGCCTTGTACTCCTCTTCTTTGGCAAATACGTATGTTGAAAACTAATGATCTTCTTCTAATTTATTTTCGTTTACATATGTGTGTATCTGTGTGTAAGTAGGTGTGATTGTGTATCTGTTTGTGAGTAGGTGTGATTGTGTATCTGTGTGTGAGTAGGTGCAATTGTGTATCTGTGTGTGAGTAGGTGTGATCTTGTATTTGTGTGAGTAGGTGCNATACATGACGAAATAGGTCACTTTAATTACTCTACTGACCATCTTGGCTTAATATCTTTCTCTGGTTTCTTGCCTATTCGTTGTCTGTATATTAAAGCATTTGAAGTTATAAATACATTTTTTGTTTTCCTAAAATGTTTTTCCTTTGAAAGTGTAATTAATATTCTTTTATTTAATGTAAGTTATTTCTATATGATTAAAAAAAACAATCTCAAAATATTGTCCTAATAAACAATGAAAAATTAGATCTTTCAAAGAATCATCTAATAGAGCTATAGGCCCTGCTTTTTTTTTTAAATGGAGAGGTTTAAAATGAAATTCGCTAGTTTACACTGCTGTCTCGTCTACTATGTCCAGCTGATTCCAGAGTGTTCGCGAGGAACTGCTCAGATTCGGACCCAGTTCCACCTAGGACCACGCCCGTCCTCCACTTGCTATTCCCCTCAGCGATCGTGGGGCAAGCTCACGGACATCGCAACTGACGAGGTATATATGCCGCCTCCTGCGACTGACGAACCATCCTTCTCACAGGACTCCCACAGAACACTTCTACCGACATGTTCGCCAGACTGGTCAGTACATCAACCTGGACTTTCATTTTTTTTTTTTTTTTGTTTAAACCAAACTTTATTTATTTTTATAAATTGGGTAATTTTCTAATATTTGTAAGATCCTATGATATGTAACTAATAAATAGAAGTAATTTTTGCTGAAAAATATTTCTTGAGTACATAAAATGAATTTATATTTTACTAGAAGCATAAGTCTACTTAAAAAATTTTTTTTCGTGAAAATAAAGTCCATTACAGTTTTTAAAGTACGTGTAGAAATAGGTATGTTAATGAAAAAGAAAAAGGACCAAACTCAAATATTTCTGATATTTCAAAAATATGTTTTTAAAAAAATGAATTTTTTCTTTACTTTAGCGTTTAAAAAAATTAGTTTATATATGTTTTCGGTATGCATACAATGAGACACTACCTATTTAATTTAATACAATGCATCGGATCATCTGCTTTGAGTGAAAAGGGGTGGGATTCAGACATTCACTCAAATTATTAGGAATTTAACTATTAATTTCATTTTATGTATTCATGATTTATTATATAATAAACGTATCGAGGATTACAATTAAGTATTTTAAATGTTTATAAGTGCTTCAACAAATAGATCTCAATTCAGAGCTATAAAATATCAAGATTAATAAGACTTCCTAATTTTCCAGTAATAAATTTTCACGAAAATTGTGTCTTATTGCTACTGGTTTCTCAAAAAAGTATCTTTAAGTTTGTTAAAACGTACTATCAAAGGTTATTGCAGATTTGTTCAAAATTATTTTGGATGGTACAATTTTACAGATGAATCTATACTTTTAATTTTAGGATGATCCATGGATAAAGTAATCTGATAAAATGACACTATTTATATTCCAACATGAACGCGTTACAAACATAACACTCAATCCTAAAAAACGAATAATTTGACATAATATAGAAATAAAATTGACATAGAAAATGTTCTACTGTTTTAACACCACTCAATCGATAGCCTAAATTGTCTAATAACGTAAGCAATTATTAAATATTATACAAAATTTAAATTAATGTACTCTTTTGACCTAATCTTAAGTAATAGTTTACCTTTTGCTTAACATATAAATCAACTAGATTTTTTAAACATTCGAGAGACTAGCGATTTCACAAAGAAAGCTCAAATCAGGAGATAAATAGTTTGAATTCAAAATATGAAACTGATAGACTGAGTAGTGTAAAAATTCTTAAAATTTATCACAGTTTTAACGTGTTTAGAAAAAATTAATCTTTATGATAAATCTATAATAATAGTTAGAAAAATCTGTTAAATTTACAGCTCTCACTTTATCTGCTTACAGCAATTAAAGATATTGATTTTTTTTATGAAGGACTCGTAGAAATCTTAACAATAAGGAGTCAGAAGCCATTTGATCTCATATGCACCTAAAAATCACAAAAGATACATTGACCAAAATTGTTATTTCCAAATAAAATTGCAAAGTACAAATTATTCATCAGAAAATGTGTTTATTCAATAGCCTTCATTATAAATCCTTAGGAATTCACATAAGGTATTTGTGAAGTATTTCTTGTTTAATTTTCTATTATTATATGGTACCTCTTTGGACGAAATGTAAGTTTGGTTTATATTTTCTTTTTTAATATGTGTGTATTTGTAAAGTAGTTTTTATTTTAAGGCGCAATTATCATTTTAATAACTGTTGCAGATCGTTGTACTTCTTGCTGGTGTGTGCAGCGCACTCGCTAAGCCTGGAATCCCACTTGCTGCGCCACTCCTCGCTCCAGCACCTTTGGCGATCTCCGCGCCTATCGTCACCTCCAGGAGCGCCCAAGTTGTGCAGAGGAACTTCAATGCCATCGCCGCTCCACTCTTCGCCGCTCCAGTACCTGCCTACACCAGAGTGGTGGCTCCAGCTCCAGTGTACGCCCCTGCTGCACCCATCTTCTACAGACAGCCGGTGGCCGCTCCAGTCGTGGCACCAGCGCCAGTGTACGCTCCCGCTCCAGCTCCAGTGTACGCTCAAGCTCCAGCGCCCCTCCTCGCTCCGGCTCCAGCTCCAGTGGTGGCTCCAGCCCCAGCCCCGATATTCGCTCCAGCACCGGCTCCATTAGTCGCACACGCCCCTGGGCCAGTGTTCGCCTCTGCTCCACTTTACGCATCTGCTAAGGTTTATGCTCCTGCCGCCCCTTACCTGTGGTAATTTCGTTCCTATGACGGTTTCTAAATGGAAGAATAATTGGACTGATTCGCTTTTGTACATATCTTATCATGGTTTATACACTATTAAAATGTTTTATACGCAAATAAATGTGCCAAAGATTTAAGAAAATTTTTTATATTTGTCTCCCTGAAATTTAACCCTTGAAATTAAATATTATCTTTTACTATAGCTAAGAAAAAATTGAAAAATAATAATAAAAAAATATTGTCTTCCTGCAAAATTAATGGAAGTTAAGTTACACATTACAAAAGTTTAACAGGAATACAATATCTTATATTTAACAAAGTTTTTATTTTATTTAACATTATTTGCAATATTCAAAATTTACATTATTATGTAAAATTTTAGTACCAATAAGCTTTTGATATACTACTTACATTAATTTGTACTTAATGGAGTAACCGAAAAGCAGACTACTCTTTGGTTACTGATGATTTATACAATTTAGGAAAGGAGCTATTGAAAACAATTTTGATTAATTAAGAAAAAAGAAAAATTTTAATAGGCCCTAAAATACGCTTCATACTTTGAGGACCCACGGCAAAGTGAGGAATTAACCGTAACTTCATTCCATGTGTATTACCACAAATGGAGAAAATTATTTAGAGAGTTCCTTTAATCATTTCATGAGAGCTCCCGTAAATTTTAAATTTGCATCCAGGATTGTATAACCATTATCTAATGGTTATACAATTTATCTATCTAGATAGCTTTCTATTTCTATTATTTCAAAATCTGTAATTACTTCCAATATTAAAAGTTTGTTTTATGTTACATATTATATTATTTATAAAAAATTATAGTAAAGTATAATATGCCTTACAAATATTTTCTTAAATTTATGTTTTAAAACTTTTTTAAGAAAAGTGAATAATAATTTAAATTTTTTTTAGCACTAACGAATGAAATCAAAGTAAAATTTTGGAACTCTTCATAGAACTAATACTAATTGAAAATGAGTAGATTTAAGCCTCAATCTGGTAATTTTCTATTAGTATCATTTCTATGAAATGTTCCAAAATTTTTACTTCGATTTCATTCCAATTAGTGTTTCTAAAAAATATAAATTATTATTAACTTCTCCTAAAAACAAATTTAAGAAAATATTTTTAAGCTGAAAATATTCAAATCCTCTGCAGAAAAAGTAGGTATACAAATTTAATTTGAGTTGAATTATTTTGTTCAAAAATTGATATTGCAAGCTTGAAAACAAAATGTAGTTAAATTAACGGGTTAAAATTCATTAAACCGACTTTTATTTTTAAAAAACTTTTGGCAACACCGTCTCCAAAAAATTGAAAAGGATTATTGTCAATGAGAATTGTTTACAACAAAATAAATGTCAAGATTTGCAATAATTCGACACTACAATACTGTCAAAAACCAGCAATCCTCTACGTAAGTGTAATTCTGAGGGGAAGATATACCCAAAACGGTTACAGAAATTAATATTTGGAAAAAGCCAATGAAATTCATTGGTGATCTCAGCAGACTACTAGAAAGGATAGATTGGCAAAGAGAATAATAAATTATGTAACCTCTCTTAAGAATTCCACACCTTGGCTAAATGAAATTCCAAAGGACCTAAATAATGCAAACATAAGACAAGCCGAAATTCTAGAACGAGATACATTCAGAGGCACAAAGCGACGAATATGAACAAAAAAAATGTATATATAAGCAAGGACAGACCAAAGTGGTTGGTTGAGCATAAACAAGACATTTCGGGAAGAATTAAGGCCCAATAAGAAGAACTAAAGAAAAGTAGATTGAGCCATTTTATGAAAGTCTTCAATTTCCGGGGAGAATTTCTTGATAGTAATAATAATTTATATTTTTTATACAAAATTATATATGTAAAATATAAGAACCACTGTAATCCGGTAGTTAATTCACTAGATTTCAGAGCTAAAGGATAAAAGTTCATTGCTCACATTATTTAAAAAAATATAAAACAAATTACAGATATCATGAGAAATTAAAGAAAAAAGTAATTTAAAACAGGCTGTGATAAACTAAAACACACACATTTCCATATACGATCTAACACAGAAAAGTATAACTGTTAATGTAGGAGAAGATTCTGGCCAGATATATTGAGTAATTTAATTAAGTATTACCTAGTTCGCAATTAAAATAATTTCTATAATTTAATATGGTCGAATAGTCAATGGCTCGCTCAATATCTAATATTCTAAGTGATTTCCAAGTTTAAAGATCGAAATATATTAAGGCCTAAAAAAACAATTACCCACATTGGAGGACAAAATAATAAATCTAGGAGTAATGAGTGTGCTGGGATAACTAGTTATCTAGCTTCTAGGTGTAATGGAATCCCACCGGCCCGAAATGCAGGAGATCCAGGTTCGAGTCCTGGCTGGGACAGATAGATTTTTTATTCTATTCCCTCCCATTAATTGTTTAAAATTTCCGTGGGATAATAAATCACAACTAAATAATTATTTATTAAGCCTTAATGTGCTTGCTAATTCTTGATATTGTTATTTTGGTGAAAATATTAATTATTTTGCAATTTTATTTTCAATTAAACACCCCAATTTCTCCTATTTTCCATTTTTTTTAATAGAAATTATGAAACTTAATTGACGAAGTTTTCCAAAGGACTTCAAATACAGGAAATTTGTTATTTTCATATACTATATGTCTAATATCTATTCTAATAAGAGATGATAAATTAAAATTCTGTTTTAAGTTAAAGTCTAGAAAATAATAGCAAACTTTGCTTTTTTTTTTTTTTTTTACGTAATTGACTTGTTTGGTATAACTCTGCATTTATCATATTTCCAAAGGCTGTGACAGCCGGGGCACAGCAAGAGGTCTATCGCAACACAGCACACGGCTGGGAACACACACATGAGTCGGCAGAAAAATTTCGCGCGAAACAACAAGAATGAGGTAGGAAACATGCTTATGCGAGAGCTCGTTCTACAAACATTCTTCGTGACTACTGAAGTCGACATCCACCAGAGAATTTCACCTCTCATCGAGGCTTGGGCTAGGAAGTAGGATTCTTGCAGTGGGGTGTATTCCATTATGTTGGTTAATTTTCTCAGACTCAGCGTAACTTTGAGATTTAGTGGAATAAAAAAAAAGAGTTTGGTCCGCTGTTCTAGAGTAAACTGAGAGATTTCCTTTGATTTTTTTTTATAAAGATGAACAAGATTAGATATAGAAATCAATTGAAGTAAATAAATTACTTACTTGATCTTATATTTTAGAGATGCTACACCAAAGAGTGGACGGTTCATGAAAATCAGACGGGTTGAAGTAATGTAGAGAAAATATAAACAACATTCTTCTTATCAAGTGAAATGCAACGAAGCACAAATGATTAGAAGCTGGTGAGAGAGAGGGTCGTCATGGGTTACAGTACGAGATCAATCATTTACGTACTGCCTGATTGGTTTGGAAAACATTCTTGCTGATCGGTAGTCCCTAATCACTCAAATCATCACTGTCTACTTAATTGTTATTGATCCGATAAATGGGGGGTGGGGAGTGATCTGGAGCTGGAAATTATGTGGATTGAAGGATCTTCTTAGGATTCTCTGGCCCAAACAGCAGAGGTAAAAGAGAAGAAGCATGAACAAATAGAGATACGATGGGACTGAATTATACTGAATGAGAGCAGGATGTTGCCCTTAAATAGTCTTTTATTCCCGCCTTTAAATAATCTTTTATTCCCGCCCTTAAATAGTCTTTTATTCCCTCCCTTAAATATTATTTTATTCCCGCCCTTAAATAGTCTTTTATTCACGCCTTTAAAAAATATTTTATTCCCGCCCTTAAATGGTCTTTTATTTCCGCCTTTAAATAGTCTTTTATTCCCGTCCTTAAATAGTTTTTATTCCCGTCTTTAAATAGCCTTTCACAATTACTCTGATAATGTAGAAAATCTTTTCAATGTCATTCAATACAAAATGTTTTATTTTACAGATTGTAACAAAAAAATTAAATTTTAATAATAATAAATGTCATTCAATAAATTTTGGATAGAAACTTTCTTTAAGTACTCGGATTTTACAAAATCAGTAAAAGTTCTAATTTGTATTTAAAACACTCAAAATCCCTATTGACTAACTAATTAAGTATATATCTAGATAAACTTACACACACACCACACACACAATTGTATATATATATGTATAGTTGAAGACCAGGCAAGCATATGTGACTAGACGACCAGGAAAGTGCCAAGTGAAGGATGCCACCTGCTTTCTTACTTCAGAAGAGGAAATTAGGCAGAAACAGCTATTAGATTATTTTAGGCATGCCTCAACCCATACATGAAGTTAATAAAAGCAGCTCGCCAGAGGCCCTGGTGAGTTTCAGTTGGTGTTTCCCTGTCAGATCGCGTGTCTCAGTGTGTCGGGCTGGTCGTGGGCTTTGGCAATGCTGGACACAGTAAAATGACTTGTGACAGTAATTAGTAAGTGCAGACAATTTAGGAAGTATTTTGAAGCCTCTTTGTATAAGAGCACATTTAATTAATTTATTAGTTATTATGGACAGTAGGTTCGATAGTTAGCTATAGTTTGTATACTTATGTGTTACAATAAATTATCTTTAATTTATCTTTGTTTTTAATTATTATTGAACTGCAGCCCTTAACAATATATATATATATATATATATANATATATATATATAATATGTGTATCTGTTTTTCTATTGACTGTGATTTTTATATTTATATACATTTACTGATTTTCTTTTGTTGGTTTTTTGTCTAAATATTGTAATGTAAATTGATGGATTTCTGATGACTTTTCCCACTGGAGATGCCAACGTAAAAGTCAACGAAATACAAGGATACTTAAAAAAATAATTATTTTTTAATAACTCGATCAGGAGTAGAACCTAAGCATTTCAAACTAAACTAAATGACAACGTATATATATTTATATAAACCTTTCACCATTTTAACTTCATTTAATCGTATAAATTAAAATAATAAACCATTCGTTTAATTTTTATTCCTCTCTCTCAAAGAACTGGCACCTTTTTACTGTCCCATTAACAAAGTACACTGTCTCCTAATTGTTTCTGAATCCCTTCGATGCCCAGTGAAGAATTATCTTTCTAAATTAAAAGAACTCAAGTGCTGAATAAAGTAAAAGCACGGATAAGCAATTATATCTCCCCTTTCCTCTAAAACGTTTTTCTACTTCATGGGGAATCTTTTTTTTTAGGAATAGTGAAATATCAGCTGGAAAAAATACAGCCATTTCTCTCTTTTCGCTGTTCAATTAATTTATTCAGTAAATAGGATTATTTAGTTTTTTAAAGATGAATATGAATGTGCAAAGCTAATTTCATTTTCTTTTTAGTAATAAGTATGCTTCTAACAATGGTTTCCATTAATAAAATATAACGCATAATTATTTTAAATTGCTAGGCACTAGAAATAACTGCCTGGGCTTCTTTTGTATGGTCAATGCTTGGTTAACTTTTGTACTTTTAAATTTTCTAATATCAGTAGCCGTTTTATGGGCTCAAAAATAAGTTTTCTTAAATAAAGGCCAAATTTTCTTTACAATTTCCATTGAACATTCCACTGTCACCGACTATGCAAAGGCCACGATCAGCATGACGCACTGAGACACGCGATCTGACACAGAAACCTACATAATTTTAAAAATGTATTTATTACATGCCGTTAAAATAAAACGTTTTGTAATTTGATTTCAATGAAAAATAAAAATAACATTCAATGACAATCCCATTAGGTGAGATGGTGACTAATGACACCAATCACTTATTATTTATTGACTATGTCCCCGGGAGGTCACGGGGTCATCTCGTTAGAGTCGAATGGGAAGGGCTGTAGGGGTTGGAGTTGGAAAACGAGGTCTGTGCTAGTGGATTAGAATGGTATGGCAGTTTACTGTGGAAAAGTGTGAAGCAGGAAGAAATTAAGTCTTGAACAAAAGGGATGTTAGAATCGTGGTAAAGGGATTAATCGGATACGTAATAGGGAGCATTTGCAATTATTCTGAGGGTTTTGGATTGAAAGGACTGGATTCTTTGGATGTTGGAAGGCTTAGCGGCACCCCAGATTTCTACTACGTAAGTCCAGATTGGTCGTAATAAGGTTTTGTAGAGCGTCAGTTTGTTCTCTATGGTAAGATTAGAGTTCTTTTCCATGAGTCTGTATAGAAGTCTATATCGCTGATTGAGCTCTTGTCTTTTAATATATTCGCT
The DNA here is from genome assembly GCA_000696205.2 of Oncopeltus fasciatus. Classification (NCBI taxonomy): domain Eukaryota; kingdom Metazoa; phylum Arthropoda; class Insecta; order Hemiptera; family Lygaeidae; genus Oncopeltus; species Oncopeltus fasciatus. The sequence continues at coordinate 69,382 of KZ808498.1, read as the reverse complement.
CACTGTGAGAGGAAATAAAAATTATGGACGTCACTTCGGGAGCTCGATGTGAAAGATATTGAAGTTCGGTAGACAAGTTCGCAAATTGACTATAGTTATACAATATTTTAAATTAAACAATACATTTCGTGTAACCAGACCTATTTTATTTAACTACAAAAATTAGATAAATCATAGACCATCTTTATTTTCAATAATGTAAAGTATCGAGATTAGTTAACTAGTGAAATAATGGAGGTCTCTAAAGTGTTTTTAACTAAATAAGAGAGTTTAGGTAAGCCCTTACTTCAAGTCATCAAAAAATGTGAAATTAGAGAAAATAAATTCATTCAAAGATATTCAGAGTAAGGTGGGTCTCACACACTGTGAGGGACCTTCCCAACAAGCCATGTCCGAGAGGGCGTGTCCCCAGGGTCGGCTTCCGTTGAGAAATCCCGCGATCCCTGGCTCAAGTACAGCAGTGACGTGTTCTGCATTTGGGCAACTTGGAGGGATATATAGCTCCTGCAGGAGACGGACAGGACACAGTCACTGCGACAGCAGACATCAACAGAGATGGCAGCCAAACTGGTGAGTACTCCAGGCTCCGAAAGATATCCTTCCTGTATTGGAAGATATCCGTTGTGCTCTTTACAACGCTTTTAACATCGGGTCTTGCTACTATTGATAGCAGGGAAAAGTAAACAAGAACACTGGTGAATTCATTCAGAAATTGTTAAAAATTAGAAAACTAAATCAACAATCAAATTGATTGACTTTGCTGACCAAAATTTTAAACTTTTTTTTCTTAGTATGGATAAGGAAAAAGAAAGATTGAAATAATTTCCTCTATCTATATAAGAGCTTATTTACTTATAAGTACGTTTTTTTAAAGTATGTTTCATAATTTCAGAGAATAGAATAGAAGATTCAGACGCATTCTAGAGGTCACTCACATAAGAACATTCGGACGTTTCAAATAATTGCTAATTTATAATAGTTAATATCACTGAATGAAGTATTTTATTCATGAAAATTTCAATGTGATTTTGTATTATAAATTATTTATAGGCTCTTGTCAAGTTTAAAGTACATTATAAAGTTATTATTATTTTTGTTTAGTAATTTCCCATTATTGAGTTTCTCTTCTAAAATATTATATTAATGTTATGCTCAGTTTCTCAAAGATTATAATCTAGTATGAGGGAATAAGAATATTCGTATTAATATCTTATGATTCTAGCAATTTTAAATATTATCGAATCACTAACACCCTTTAACTGTTGCATCTAATATCACAAATCAAATTTCAGATCGTAGTCCTCTCCATGTGTGTGGCTTACGCCGTGGGCAAGCCAGGCCTGGTGGCGTCTCCATTCCTGGCTCCAGCGGCTCCAGTGGTAGCAGCACATGCAGTAGCGGCTCCAGTAGTTGCGGCGTCTTACGTCAGTGCCCCGATCGTCACCTCCCGCAGCTCTCAGATTGTCCAGAGGAACTTCAATGCTCTCGCTGCTGCACCCCTCTACGCTCCAGCCTTCGCTCCAGTCGCGGCTCCAGCCAAGCTCCTCGCTCCAGCAGTCGCAGCCGCTCCAATCTACGCCTCAGCTCCAGCTAAAATCGTCGCACCTGCCGTAGCTGCAGCACCTGCTGTCGCCGCTCCAGTCGCCGCTCCAGCCAGATTAGTTGCTCCAGCAGTCGCCTCTCCACTTCTTGCTGCTCCAGCTTACGCTCCTCATGTTCTTTCAGCCTACAGCCTACCGTACTATGGATAAACAGCTAATACCTGGATCGAAAATATACTGTTTGGATTGTAAATATTTTTATATGGGATTTATACTCATTAAATAATTTCCTAACAAACAACTGAGTCTAATTGATCTCCAACTAAATTACCTCTATGAATTATTCTTCTGATTACTTTTTTTAATTTAAATTAAAGCATAAATACATTATTGAATATATTGCTTATATAGAATATATTTTTCCTCAGTCACCTTGAAAGGAAAATAAAGAAGGCCTTATACCGCATTGGCTTTGTATAAACTCTCTATATAGATTATATTCCTGCGATTTAGGAATCATTCATGAACCTTTCCTTATTTTTAGAACTCAAAACATAATCGCCTTACTACTCTATCTTCATTACGCTGCCCTAATGCCTTACTCTTCCTCTAATTAATCGTCATCATATATAAAATATTGTATATCTGGCATAAGATTGTGAATGAAATAAACACCCATGAATGGATTTGGCTGCGGCTAAACGCTTTTTTCTACTTCAGCTCTTTTACATAATGTTTTTTAGATAAAGGATCTCTGAGAAGCTGTCTAACGTGAAAACTAGTCCACACTTATCTCTGATAGTGGGAATCATATGGGATAAGGATATCACTAGAAGAGAGTTCTATAAATCTCAAATTTGTGTCCACCCCTTATTCTTCTTATTTTGAGAACCAGTTCATTAAAGCGAATCGGCATTCTCAACTTATAATTATCTCTTATGAAAATTTGATTTCCAATGACAGCTGTTGATCCCTTTAAGTTTTTATCCGTCCCGGAGAACAAAATTATAACATCATAATAAATCATCAACCCATTTTTATTCATAATATACTCGAAAAATTTAGATCTCCCAAAAAATGTTGTCAACATTTAAAAGTAAATTATTTAAATGTGAATATAAAAAATAACAAATAATAAAAACAGTCAAAGAGATAGCTTCCAGTTTTATTTAAATTTGATTAAAAAGTTAAATGTGAGTAGCATACTACATTAGTCATTTAGTCAAACTGATAACAATCCCGTAGCTAAACGCATTAGTAGACCCAAGACAGATAACTCTAATGCTATTTGTCTAACTATCTCTTATGATAATAATTTAAATAGCCATAATGTAAATATAACAATAATATTAGCAACTCTGTAGCTTATATAATAACAATATAAGGAATTCTATAGCCAATGTAAATAGTATCACATAAGGATAGGAATAGGAATATGTTTAATTATAATTCTTCATATTCATATGCACCTAGAGTAATTAATTTAAGTGATTTAGAGTTCATCACTATTGAAACTGCAACACTTAAATTTATTACAGTTATCTATCTAAGGCCCACTAATGGTATATCAGTTTAACAAAGTTTGGTTTTAGCTCTTTTCAATAGACCTAGTTTTTGAAGATAAAATTAAATATTTTTTGAAGAATTCTTTCTTAGTATATCATTTTCAAATGAGTCCGATTTTGATTCACAAAAAATTACAATTTCTTTGTAGAAATTACAAGCAAATGAACTCCAAACATGATTGTTAATGGGTATTAGTAGACTTTAATATTAATAGTTGCATAGTAAGTAAGACTTTGTTATAATGTATGATTTTCCTCACCTTTAGTGCATTTTGTTTTCCTTTTTAAATCAAATTATACTTGGAAACTCAGAAAAAGTTAAGAAAAACGTTTGTTTTTCATTTTATTTTATTAAAACTACCTTTGAATCATTTAGTGCAATGACGGGGGAGCTATCAATACAGGGTTGCACACTGCATTCGAAACACCCATGGCCCTCGCAGGGCGGAATACGTATAAACTGATTGAGAGAGCTAAACGGATCACTTGGGCTACTCTAATGCACTGAACATATAGTGGAAGTCTACTAAAACCGAAAACGTGCTTTTTCCGTGAAGCGTCACCCTTTTGCATATAACATAAACAAATGATACTACAAGCAAAATGAGAGATTGTAGGAGGATTTCAAACTTGCCGAAAGAAACTCTTGGAGGAATTTCGTATTTCAGATAAACAGTCAAACTCCCTTTCCTTTCTGAGGTCACATAAGCAATTAGAAAAATTCTGATAGAAATTGACAGTTCTTAAAACAAACTATAGTGTTTTAGTTCAATCCCCCCCCCCCCAAAAAAAAAAAATCTCTGACCACCTTGGATCTTATTTTCATAATATTTTCCTTAAAAAGAACTATTATCTCTTGATATTTTTAAGTGAAAGAACCGCGCACATCTTTCCCAATAGAAATTACTACAAAACACCTCTAAACAATTCCATATCGTTCAGAAAATTTAAACTTTTATTAAAAAATAGAAAAGATGCATGTTCAGATCCGGTCTATATTCCACGAAACCAAAACCGGATTCTAAATTTTTTCATTCGTAATTTTTTTAGACTTAAATTCTCCCATGAATAGTCAAAGGCTTTTAATATCCCAATCCTTAAAAAAGGCAAACCAGAGAATGATGCATCATGTTTTCAAATATCATTATTATGTTCTCTGTGCTAATTGTTTGATTAAAGTGTAGTAAACCTACTTTATTGGTACATGGAGAATAATGGTATTTTTGGTTTACAATCGAAAAGAAGTACAAGGAATAACTTGGTGCGTCAAGAAACCGAAATTAAAAACACATTAAGAAAAAAAAGAGTAGTTATTGTCTTTAGGATTAGGATCAGTTTATAGGGCAATCAACATCGTGGTTATTACGCCCTGACTATTGGGGATTCTCTAGGATTAATCTGTTATCCATTCTTTTAAATGTTTTTCGTTTTTTAGTTTTTGGTTACATTTCATTATATAGTACTTGGTGTGCAAGTTATATTCGTACACATAAATATAGGTATAAAACCATTTTAAAAACAGAAATATGAATTATATATCTTAAAAGGTAAATTAACAATTAAATTAGAAACAAGAGACAACAATTTTAACAATATGATACAATTAGATTTCTATAGTGAATACTACAATAAAACTTAGAACAAAAATAAACAACAACAAAATAACAAAANTTTGCCTGTGTCTGGAGAAGACCTATCGTAGAGACATTGAAGATCATGAGTATTAACGCTCATATTTAGCTTATCATTCATAATTTCATAAATAATGAGGACTTTCAAGTTTATCCTTTGTTGCGTACACCAAAACTAACGGAGGGTGAAGGGTGGACGCTCTCGGGCGAGAGCCGGGCGGGCGGGGTGATAGCGATGTATTGTAAGCCAGGCATCTCCTCGGGCCGGCCTTGTCCAACCCTTGTGGCTGTCCATATATCAACTATCTTTATACTCTACCTGTCCTTTTTCTTCACTTATGAAATTCCTTGTTATAAAACCTGTGAGCTGTGATCGCAATCCGAGACAGGAGCGAGCAAACCTCGCATGAAGAGTTCCAACTGAAATCCAAATAATAAATGGAGTTTTTTTTTTTAACATAAATATTATTATTATTAGACGTTTTTATTATTGGGGTTTCTGAACCTAGGACAGGACGTCCTCTCTCGTCTTCATGATAAGTAGGTGTGGTTATTTGTTTTATGCATTCTGAATTCTTCTACATAGTTTGCTACCTTCATACTTTTGATATCATATTACATTTAATTATGGCAGTTCTATACTATAATATTGTAAATCATATATTTTTATTTTCTTTTTTACTTTTATTTGTATTCTTGTGACATTGTATTTCAACAGTCCTGAAGATGGCATACAATGTAAGCCGAAACGTTGGGAGATAATTTAAAAAAAATACACTTTCTTTTTAATTTGTACTTTTTGTATCTACCTTGACCGAACCCCAACAAAAAACATCTAATCCCAATAATTAATTTCTCAGAAAGAAAGTTTCGGGAGACTAAATCATTCTAGTCATTTCTGATCATTGCATGAATAGTTACTATTCATCTGGAAAACGGTTCAATGTTTCCTAAACCTAAAAAAAGCATTAATTCATAACATTGATCCAATATTCCAATTCGATATATTCCATACAAGTTCAACAAAGAATAGTAAGTTTTTGACCAATAGTAAGCTTTTGTTTATTCATGGTATTAATAACCAGAAAGGAAGGCACGCAATGTCAGGGAAGAATGATGAAGCTGGACTTACTCTGCCAAATTATTCTTAACTTAACGATTAATATTGAACAAAAATATCTCTCAAGAGAAAACTCAAATAACACAATAACTAAAAGTCATTTCGAACCCTCTTTTTATTCGATGGAGACGGATAAATTTATTTCTGTACCTTGTAGTTACGTCACCGTATAAAATTAGCAAACCCTAAACGCTAGTACTTTTTCTTCACTGTTAAAAGGGAACAAGAAGGATTGTGGCCTTGTTTCCTGGCAAAGGAAAGTCATTTGCAAAGTCTTTTTCACTGCTATTTGTCAGAGAAACGCTAGAATAATTATTTGCTGGTACAACAGCTGATTAAATTGATGATCGCCCAATACCACATGAAAAGAGGATTGANATGATGAAGCTGGACTTACTCTGCCAAATTATTCTTAACTTACCGATTAATATTGAAGAAAAATATCTCTCAAGAGAAAACTCAAATAACACAATAACTAAAAGTCATTTCGAACCCCCTTTTTATCCGATGGAGACGGATAAATTTATTTCTGTACCTTGTAGTTACGTCACCGTATAAAATTAGCAAACCCTAAACGCTAGGACCTTTTTTTCACCGTAAAAAGGGAACAAGAAGGATTGTGGCTTCGTTTCCTGGCAAAGGGAAGTCATTTGCAAGGTCTTTTTCACTGCTATTTGTTAGAGAAACGCTAGAATTATTATTTTCAGATACAAGAGCTGATTAAATTGATGATCGCCCAATACCACATGAAAAGAAGATTGGGACATATCTTTATCTGCAATTAAAAATACAGACGAGAGAGGCTGAAAGACCTAGAAGTGATGCAGATTCGCAAGATCTCTTGCAAAATAGGTGATGTATAGACAACCATTATGTCTCGGTACTACAAAGGTATCGGTAATTTTTATGTTTCATCGTCAAACTTAACCAGAAGTTATAATGGCGGCAATTGTCAAGGAAGCTAAATGTAGAGACGTACTCATCGGAGAATACGCCACTTGGAAACTAAGCGTTTGTCAATGTGGAAATACAAAATTCTGAGATAATACGTGACTCCCTATGGATCCGAAAGCTCTTCAAACAAAAATAATATAATGAACAAGTCAAAGTTCTATTGTTTTTCACTTCCCTTTCAACCACTTTGGGTCAAGAAGGAAGGTGCTATTAACAGGTATCCTGTCTATTTCAAAACACCCAAGGTAATTGCAAATCTTTTATTTAAATCGATATAAGCCTGCCAAAGTGGGATTGAATCGGAACAAGGTATAGATTTCTACACATTTCAGTTATTGTCAAGCTTATCTTATCGTAGAAAAAGATTGAGGCAACTGCAACAATGGCTACTGACTTTAAATTAGAGAATTTAAAAATTACGAACAGATGTAAATAAACCAAAACCAATATTCCCGTATTCGGGTAAGTAGCAACCGCTAAACCACAATCTTCATTGAACTAAGAATAAAACTCAATTTTCTCAACCTGAGGATTTGCATTATCAAATATTATATCCACGATAAAAAAGTGAAATTGAGTGCTCATTGTCATCTAAGGCTTTTGTGATTGAATTACTCATTTACCCTTATCCAACTTTCATGCAGCACGAGAAATATGCTTAGTATGCATTTAAATGTCATCTGATTATTGACTTGAAGTTTTCAGACTCCAAATGAACTGTTAAATATGGTCTTTAAGCTTACTCTGTGAATGGTCAAGTGAAAAAAAATAGTATAATGATTAGAAATTAATTGTTATCTTCATAAACTTTTGTTATGATTCTTTTAGAAGGCGAATAACAACATTTACCTTTATCTAATTACTATTCAAAACTCTTTCTCAAATACTTTCTTTGATTGATTTGCTGAATTATATTATTTTAGTTTAGCTTTTCCATCTTATTTTTCTGACTAACATCATTTTCAGACACCTCAAGAAAGAATGAACTTGGGGTTTGGACCATCAGTAACAATTTATTCAAGTGCTATTGCTAATTTTGCCCTGTTAATTCGTGATACGTGACACGGAGTAACGATTAGGGGCTTTTGAGGCCTTTGGTGCCATCCACGTTCTGATAAAATAATAACTTGCACTTAACATTTAGTATTCAATTAACTTTACATTTAACATGAAACGCATTCACTGTCTTGTATAGATAGGATATCTCTCGATAAATCTGAGAGGAGGGAGGAAAGAAGAAGGAGCGATGTCCAAGAGGGCGTGTCCCCAGGGTCGGCTTCCGTTGAGAAATCCCGCGATCCCTGGCTCAAGTACAGCAGTGACGTGTTCTGCATTTGGGCAACTTGGAGGGATATATAGCTCCTGCAGGAGACGGACAGGACACAGTCACTGCGACAGCAGACATCAACAGAGATGGCAGCCAAACTGGTGAGTACTCCAGGCTCCGAAAGATATCCTTCCTGTATTGAAAGAGATCCCTTGTGCTCTTTACAACGCTTTTAACATCGGGTCTTGCTACTATTGATAGCAGAGAAAAGTAAACAAGAACACTGGTGAATTCATTCAGAAATTGTTAAAAATTAGAAAACTAAATCAACAATCAAATTGATTGACTTTGCTGACCAAAATTTTAAACTTTTTTTTTTCTTAGTATGGATAAGGAAAAAGAAAGATTGAAATAATTTCCTATATCTATATAAGAGCTTATTTTCTTATAAGTACTGGCTACGCATAAGTATGTTTCATAATTTCAGAGAATAGAATAGAAGATTCAGATGCATTCTTGAGGTCACTCACATAAGCACATTCGGATTTTCCAAATTAATTGCTAATTTATAATAGTTAATATCACCGAATGAAGTATTTTATTCATCAAAATTTCTATATTTTTTGTATTATAAATTATTTATTGGCTCTTGTCAAGTTTAAAGTACATTATAAAGTTATTATTATTTTTGTTTAGTAATTTCCCATTATTGAGAATTTATAATAGTTAATATCACTGAATGAAGTATTTTATTCATGAAAATTTCAATGTGATTTTGTATTATAAATTATTTATAGGCTCTTGTCAAGNCTGCATTTGGGCAACTTGGAGGGATATATAGCTCCTGCAGGAGACGGACAGGACACAGTCACAGCGACAGCAGACATCAACAGAGATGGCAGCCAAACTGGTGAGTAATCCAGGCTCCGAAAGATATCCTTCCTGTATTGAAAGATATCCCTTGTGCTTTTTACAACGCTTTTAACATCGGGTATTGCTAATATTGATAGATAGGGAAAAGTAAACAAGAACACTGGTGAATCCATTCAGAAATTGTTAAAAATTAGAAAACCGAATCAAATTGATTGACTTTGCTGACCAAAAATTTTAGACTTATAACTTTTTTTTTCTTAGTATGGATAAGGAAAAAGAAAGATTGAAATAATATCCTTTAACTATATCTAATAAGAGCTTATTTTCTTATAAGTAATGGCTACGCACTCAAAACGAACATTTAAGTATGTTTCATAATTTCAGAGAATAGAATAGAAGATTGAGATGCATTCTAGAGGTCACTCACATTAGAACATTCGGACGTTTCAAATGATTGCTAATTTATAATAGTTAATATCACTGAATGAAGTATTTTATTCATGAAAATTTCAATGTGATTTTGTATTATAAATTATTTATTTGCTCTTGTCAATTTTAAAGTACATTCTAAAGTTATTATTATTTTTGTTTCGTCATTTCCCATTATTGAGTTTTTCTTCTAAAATATTATATTGAAGTTATTCTCAGTTTATCAAAGATTATAATCTAGTAGGAGGGAATACGAATATTCGTATTAAAATATGATGATTCTAGCAATTTTAAATATTATCGAATCACTAACACCCTTCAACTGTTGCATCTAATATCACAAATCAAATTTCAGATCGTAGTCCTCTCCATGTGTGTGGCTTACGCCGTGGGCAAGCCAGGCCTGGTGGCGTCTCCATTCCTGGCTCCAGCGGCTCCAGTGGTAGCAGCACATGCAGTAGCGGCTCCAGTAGTTGCGGCGTCTTACGTCAGTGCCCCGATCGTCACCTCCCGCAGCTCTCAGATTGTCCAGAGGAACTTCAATGCTCTTGCTGCTGCACCACTCTACGCTTCAGCCTTCGCTCCAGTAGCGGCTCCAGCCAAGCTCCTCGCTCCAGCAGTCGCAGCCGCTCCAATCTACGCCTCAGCTCCAGCTAAAATCGTCGCACCTGCCGTAGCTGCAGCACCTGCTGTCGCCGCTCCAGTCGTCGCTGCCGCTCCAGTCGCCGCTCCAGCCAGATTAGTTGCTCCAGCAGTCGCCTCTCCACTTCTTGCTGCTCCAGCTTACGCTCCTCATGTCCTTTCAGCCTACAGCCTACCGTACTATGGATAAACAACCTAAACCTGGATTGAAAACATACTGCTTGGATTGTAAAATATTTTTATATGGGATTTATAATCATTAAATGATATCCAAACAAACAATTGAGTCTGCTTTATCTCCTAGTATATACCAGAATATTTTATACAGATTATAATTGTAAATTAAAAATAATGTATTACAACCATTATGTCTNTCAATCTTAGTTTATTATATTACTTTTATAAGAGCTTTCATGGTATATCTGCTTTTAGAATGTGATTTGAGAATCTTTCTTTCTTGCACAATTCCTAATTCCTACTAAAATCAGAGAACATAATTAGAAAATCATGCTTTAAGTTTTGATGTTAAAAGTCTTATTCCTGGCCCTAATAAACTATAAATAATTCTTTAGAGACTTACTTTCACTCATTCACAAGGATGATTTTATTGAAAAAACTCTGAATTATAAGACACTTTAATTACGCGTTCAAAACAACCAGTCTCTCTCAAAATCTTAGAAATTTAGAAGCGACGTTTTATTAAATGATAAAGAATGACAAAGAGAGTCAAATAATGCGTAGAACATAGAATATTTCACTATCTCCTAGTTTTTCTTAATTACTTATATTTATTAAAGTTNCTGTCCTTGTGGTGTAAAGGTCAGCATACTAGGCCCGGATAGCAAGAGATCCAGGTTCGATTCCTGGCGAGGACGGATAGATTTATTTATTCTGTTCCCTCTAATGAATTATTTATAGTTTATTAAACTATAAATAATTCTTTGGAGACTTACTTTCACTCATTCTCAAGGACGATTTTATTGAAAAAACCCTGAACTATAAGACACCTTAATTACGCGTTCAAAACAACCACTCTCAAAATCTTAGAAATTTAGGAGCGACTTTTCATTGAATGATAATGAATGACAAAGAGAGTCAAATAATGCGTAGAACATTGAATATTTCACTATCTCCTAGTTTTTCTTAAGTACGTACATTAACTAAAGTTCATGAATTTAAATTTTAAATTATCTATTTAGTTTGTACTCACGATTAGAATTGCATCAATAACGAAGATTTCGTATATAAAACTTTTTTTTTTCTACAAATAAAGAGTATTTGCTTAACACATTTAAGCGCTTTTGAGATGAGATATTTCACCATCAGAGCCAGGAATCTCCTAGAGTGTGTACCACAGTATGAGAGAGAGAGAGAGAGTGAGAGAGAGAGAGAGAGAGAGAGAGTGAGAGAGAGAGAGTCACAAAGATAACACGGATCCCTTATCTTCCATTTGAGTGCTAATGGTGTCCTTACGAACTAAACGATCTGTTAACAGATTAAAAATTAAGAACATATAATTTACCATAATTAAAATACAAAAAACATGCATATTACAGAATATCATACCATCCTGAAACACACACCAAGCCATTACACCAACTTCCAAAAATGCATTCATTAACATAAAATATTTTATGTTCAATATACATTTTGGACAAATTTCTTATTTATCTTTAGGTTTAAAAAGAGTACCTGTTATAAATAAAAAAAATCTCTTCTATGACCACTAAATTCATACGGTTATCAAGCTTTTAATATGATTCTTTCTGTATATAAGTGTCGAGAAGACAAGACTATTTAAAAGATGTTATATATTATTTGGTTATGTAAGTGGACTAGATTTTATATGCCTTGGAGCCTACTCTAATGGAGACTCATTTTAAATAGAATAGAAAATTATTTTTCGTTTTATGTGTCATTTTAAGCTATTAAAGTTAAAAAATTTAAATGTGCTAATACTTAATATTTCACACAAGGAAATCAATCTATTTACGATGGTGACTTATAAGAAATTTCTTTAGATTGTACATGGGAGAAGCTTATATATAAAGTCCGTTCAAATTCAAATATGAATATTATATATATACATACGTGTGTGTGTGTGTGTGTGTGTGTGCGTGTGTATTGTAAAACATTGTATGTTCTGTTTTGTATTGGATTAGGTTAGGAGAGAATGCTTAGACAAAGAGCAATCTTATTAATGTCAAAATCATTGCAGTTATTAGAGATATAAAAAATAATAAAATTCGTAATATGAGTAAAAAATGAATTTGAGTGTTGAACAACTCCCCACTAACTACCCTTTCGGTTAGTTTAGAGACCTTAGACATTAAAGTATCCTTTCATGTTCTTTCTAGGCATTAAAACCAAATTATTGATTTCTCTAGTAAATGATGGAGCGCCCACTAAAATTATGCTTTCCTCGTGGGGCGGAATCTTTTAATTTAAAACTAATGTGTATTTTGTATCAATTGCATCACAATAACTTTAAGGAAGTTATATTTTAAGAACTGAAAATTCTTAAGATTATGTTACATTTGTTTAATGACATGCAATGATACATCGCATGCATCGAAAATAATATTTAATAATGATAATATTCTTAGCTTTTTTTTTTCATTTGGAACTCCTTTTTCAATAAGCCAACTGGGTTGAAGTTAAAATATGAAAAACATTTTCAAGAAGTACAAATTCAAGTCTTCACACCATTTCTTTTATTTTCTACAGCTTTAAAAATCAGGGATGTCTTCATTAGAGCCCAGTAACATATTAAATTACTTAATATTACTTAATAAACGACATAACAAACATTTTATGGACTACTTCATAATATATAATGTTAACAAACTAAGTTACCACTTTACAACTAAATAAAATAAAATTATTATACCTACATACATACATACATATTCTTATTATTTAGGTCAAAACGTTAAAGTTATTGGTGGGTCAAAATGTAAAATTGAGTAAATATACAAGTAAACAAATCAATTAAATAATTGTAATTATCTATGACAATAATAAGAGAGATGCTTAATAGACATGTGTGTGAGAAGAAGGCAAGAGAATTCAATAAATAAGACATAATTATATAGATTATGTCAGGTAATAACCACCTACCCCCAAGATTGGGTATATTACAGGTTTTCCTTTACTATTACCTTTCCTGTATTATAATTAGTGAAGTTACTTATTTCTGATTAGAGTATGTAAATGTGTAAACATATTTAATAAGAAAAGGTGAAAGAAAGAGTGAGGTAAAGACACAAAAAGAAAATTACAATAAGTACAATTTTTGGGGTAGACTTCTCGCCCTTCGCTTTAACAGTGGGGAGTAGCGAGAGACCCTTCTTATTTTTACCTTATTTAATATTTATATGGATATATATGTATATATATAATTATGTACTAGTTAAAAACCAGTTTAAATCAAAAGAAAGCTAATCCTTTACCAGCAAAAGGAAGGCTCTTCTTTTTACTCTTTTCTTTTTAAATTTCATTGTCATATTTTTTTTTCAAATTTAATGATAGTTATTTCTTTCAATATTAGGAATTAGGTTTAGGAAGATTTAAATGTATTTTACCGATAAAAATTTATATATTCTTGTTTGAGTCTTTATTAATAAAACGTAAGTTTAATCTTTTCTTAAAAAATAATTTAATAAAGGAAATAATGGATTGTAATAAAAAGTAGAATAAGTTAACGATATCTTTTGAATGTTTTCATAGTATTTGGTGGAAGTATAAAATCAAACACAAATTTTCAGGCTACTTTATTCAAGATCCCATCAAAAATAAGAATTTTTATAGAAAAAAATGCACAAAAATACCACTTAATAAAAAAAAAGAAGAATTAATCCCATTTTAGGCCAAATAGACCTAGGAAAAAATACATGTTAAAGATGTATTTATTCTTGACCCATGGCACTCTAGAGGAGGCGTCAGGTTGTTGTTTTTCCCGATCAATGAAAAAGGGTTATTACAAACAGAAGCACAGAAAAGAAAAACGAACAGTGCTCTGTATACATTAAACCAGGGACCTTTGGAGTCCAATACTTAACCACCTGAATCCTATGCCTCTAATATAGCTTTTAATGAAACCAATTTTTATAATGCTGTTAAAACCATAAAGGCAATTAAGTCAAATTGTAAAAGCTATGAGCTGAAATTAATAATGAATTAATTTACACATACTAGAGATAACAAGCATAGCGTCAAGAGCAACTCTGTAACAACAATGTTTATTTACTAAAATAAATTCAAATTTTAAGATAAATATTAAAAGAGTAGGTCTGTTGCCACATTCAGCCAAAGCCACTGCCTGTATTGAATAATTAAAAGTTAAATAAAATAAANTAGTCCTCTCCATGTGTGTGGCTTACGCCGTGGGCAAGCCAGGCCTGGTGGCGTCTCCATTCCTGGCTCCAGCGGCTCCAGTGGTAGCAGCACCTGCAGTAGCGGCTCCAGTCGTTGCGGCGTCTTACATTAGTTCCCCGATCGTCACCTCCCGCAGTTCTCAGATTGTCCAGAGCAACTTTAATACTCTTGCTGCAGCACCTCTCTACGCTCCAGCCTTCGCTCATTTTAAAATTTAATTGAATATAATTGAACACTATCTCTTGAGTTAATTGATTGAACCTTTCTCATTCATTTCTTTTCTGTAATATAAATTCTTAATGTCGTTGCATTTCATCAATGTTAGAGCAACTATCCATCAATAGGTCCTTTTTAAGCTGAACCCACTAATCTTTATCAGTGATATTTTTCTCATTGGTATTTCTTTTGTTTTTAAACGTTTCACGAACAGTTTTTTTCAGTTCCCTTTTTCAATGTGTGTTTTAAAAAAATTATATGGATTCGGAAGTGTAGGAGGACTATTGGGCAATTTGTGTTCAAAAAGGATCCTCCATCATTACAGAAAGGGATTAAAAATCATCATTTTTGAAACTACTCAGCTGCAAAAAAAAAAAAAAAAAAACTAAGGAAAATTTGGGAATAGTCTAAATGAGTAGAAAACCATTACTGAAGGCTACCTTTCATTAATAGAGCCGAGGAAGAGGGTCACTGTGACAACCGACAGCGGGAATCCAAACGTGTGCCAGCTGCAAATGTGACTCGACCTTGCAGGTGGGATTGAGCAAGGAGGCTCGAGTTTGGGCAACTCTGGCGATATATAGTCGGGGGGTGATCCGGGAACAGCAGTCGCAGCTTCAGCAACAGACAGGGATGGCAGCCAAACTGGTGAGTCTCCCTCGGACTGCATCTCCAGAAGTACCCTGTAGAGGCAGGACTTCTCAAGACAAGGGGGGGTACATTTCGACTGAATTTCCCCTCCGATAAATATATATCCTACATATTAGAAACTAAAAATTAGTTATTCGAAATTATATTTATATATAAATATTCGACTCGCTCTAGTTACACTAAATGTTTAAATGAATGATAATTCAAGTCTCATCAATTTAAGATGCAAATGTTGGATGTTAAGTTTGTATATATAGATTTATTGAATAATGAATTATTTATCACGCGGACTAAGTATTAAAAAACGAGGAGTATTTATTGTAAAAATAAAGTTGTAAAATATGGAGCTCACAGTATTTACAAGTTAATGTAGTAAATTATTAATGATATATTATATATTTACGTCAGAGATTATCGTGTATACCATGTCTTGTATAACTCATAACTTATAACGCCAACTTCGATATATCTTTATGCAGGTCCTTAAAAATCACAAAAAATATGATTTATACTGAAAATGATTCGATATATAAGAATGTTTTCTCTAAATCAGAGATAGTATGAGATTCAAATTGAGTGTTTTTAGTATCACCGCTATCTTATCTATTGTGGGACTTGGATAAAAAGGATATAGAGTATATAAAAACGAACGAGCCAAACGAGGGAACCGAAAAATAACATACAATCTTTTGTGCAGTACATGTATTACATAGAACATGCCAAAATAATAATACAATGCTATGTTATATATAAACACATATATGTGTTTGTGTCTGTGCGTTTACTAAGAAAAAAAAAAGAAGCTCAATCACGTAACATACTTAATAAATGGAAAAGTTAACACCCTTTAAAAAAAAAAAACAGAGTACTCAATACTAATTTCAGTAAATATTAAAATTAAATAATTAAAAATGATTTTTTTTTNCTGAATGATTCCTGAGGGAAATCTTTCACCGCGAATCAGGAAAAAATGCCAAGTTATTCAGCTAAAAATACTAATAATGTAATGAAACATCACATATCATCATCATCACTTTTTAAATAATGGAAGAAATACAGAAAAAATAGAAATCAATTAAAAATTGAAAAATAATTTTTAAAAAAATATTCAGTCAATGCACTATCAATGAACATTAAGAATAAATAAAATAATATTTAAGAAAATGTTCTTGAACAAAATTTTATGAAAACATAAGAGTTCATTTAGCTACTGAAAAAACTAATGACATGGTAAAATCTACATCTATAGAATTTAAAAATAAGCAGCTCAATAACACAGTATTAACTAGTTTGGCAGCTACAAAAATAAATTATTAAAGAGGAAGCATAGCACTGTTAGTTTAATTTCATTTACAACGGTAAACTGAATATAATGAAAATAATTTTTCAATACAATTTTATCTTTTGATACTTAGTGTATAGTCTAAAGCAAAAGTAAAACTGCAGTTACCCAGCTTGAATCGTCTATAAATTAGCTTTTCGCTGCCAAATTCTCTAAGCTAATAGATAGTGAGTGAGAGAGAAATATACATAAATATATATATATATATGTAATTCAATTATCAATTCTCTCTATTAATTATTTAACACAACATTTTGTTTCTATGTAATATATCAAACTGTTTCTTTCAGTGGGTTAATGAAACTGATCTGGGTAACTATATTACACATAAACTTCGATTTTCTCACCTCAGATCTTGGCAATTATTGTGATAGAATTAGAGAAAACAAACACACACAAATATTTAATGAAAATAAATACATTAGAGTTTGCTTTGTCTGATTTGATTTTACAAACTTCCAGTATTTTCTGTCGGCACTAGTTTATAGGATTGAACAATATAATTTTAATAAACTTTAGTAATCAAAATTAACATTTGAATTGATAAGATTAAAGTTTTGAATAAAACGAATCCTGCGGGATTTATCATAAAATGGTGATTACGCATTCACTGTCTGAATTATTATTCTTTAACTTTCAATAGTTAATTAATAGATAAAATAAGTAATAATTGGTAAAATCTGTTCTATTGAAAACGATAAAATAAAGAAAGCAAGATCTATGGCATACATTAAATAAGTTTTCAATAAATGTTTTGAGTGCCTTGATTTCATATAATACATTTCCAATCCGTTTCATTTTTTTTAAAGTTTCAGCAAGACTCACCAATTTCCTATTTAAATATTGTTTTAATGTATAGCTAAACCATCGCACACGAAGAGATTCAATTTTTGTTCATTGTTTACTTTTATACTATCGTCAAATAAATTATATTTAATAACCACCGGTATAAGTGTATTTATATCACGCTAATTTCAGATCGTAGTCCTCTCCATGTGTGTGGCTTACGCCGTGGGCAAGCCAGGCCTGGTGGCGTCTCCATTCCTGGCTCCAGCGGCTCCAGTGGTAGCAGCACCTGCAGTAGCGGCTCCAGTCGTTGCGGCGTCTTACATTAGTTCCCCGATCGTCACCTCCCGCAGTTCTCAGATTGTCCAGAGCAACTTTAATACTCTTGCTGCAGCACCACTCTACGCTCCAGCCTTCGCTCCAGTCGCGGCTCCAGCCAAGCTGGTCGCTCCAGCAGTCGCAGCTGCCCCAATCTATGCCTCGGCACCGGCTAAGTTCGTCGCCGCTGCACCTGCGGTGGCCGCTCCATTTGTCGCTGCACCTGCTGTGGCCGCTCCAGTCGCCGCTCCAGCCAGATTAGTAGCACCCGGTGCATCTGCATACGCACTGCCAGCCGGATTCAAATACTACATATAATAAGAAGCAGACACTGTTTTTGATCTCCATTAAATACTTGCGGTTTTTTTTCATCATGACAGTTTTGAATAAAATTCTTCATAAATAAAATTCTCATTGAATATTATTGATAACCTTATACCATTAACTCCGTTGGTGTGACAGTGGTACTTTGTGGCCTAACTCACAGCCTGTCTCAAGCCAGAATTAAGGATTAGGGATTAGGAGTTACACCACGTTAAGAATGCTGCGTCCAGCTGGCACCGGTTGGTAGTACCCTGTTAGTACTACTACTCCTACCTGGGGGTTAGTAGGAGTCCAGGGCGTCTGTACCTTGTGAAGAGGCAACCCCTCCAACCGCACAATAGGCAGATTAGGCCGATAACTTGTCTTCCCGAATTAAAACTTATTCAAGGAATTGATGCTTCGGACCTATGCTCCAGTTGACTAAAGGACATAAGTCAAGTAAGTCTATACTAAATTTTTCTTGATGTGTGAACTGCGTAAACTGAGCAGATTTTCTTATTAAGATGTACATAAATGAGAATAAATTACGAGTTTTATGTATAAGCCTATGGAAGAGGCTAGCGTGAAAGGAGTGACCTTTAAAACTCGTTATGTAGTAGCTGGGAATAAAAGTATTCGCCCATCGTAGTTATATTAGAAAGTATCCTCTATAAAATCATATTTTTTAAAAGTGTTATAAAATATAAATTTTATAAAATTTGGCTTACTCAATTAATTTCTACAATCTTTTTAGCAACTCATATAAAAACTATCATAAAGTTATCATTATTATGAATTTTAGTTTTCCTCTAACCCCTTCCCCTCTCTTTCTCTCGTCTGATTTCAAACAAAATTAATCAAGAGCAATTAAGAATTCTTATAAAAATTATTTAGAAGTATTATTGGTGATAGTACCGGTGACTCCTGATTACAGCGTATTATAGTATAGAAATTAAATTCGATATTTGATTTTCTTCTAGCAATTACTTGGATTATTTATAATAGCTAAAATCAGTGGTGATAAAAAAACATAGGGATTGGTTTAAATAAGTTTTCTACGTTTAGGAATATGTATGGAACAAAGTTGGTGAAATTTAAAATTTTATAACATTTTTGTTCTTTAACATTTTTTAATAAAACACAAATTAGAATTTATTTTTTTTGCTGTTTCGTGGATGGGGCAAAAAATACAATACTAAAATAGAGCCAACGTCTGGGACTGGATTTACAGAATACCTTATTGAATAAATAAATGTACAACAGCTTTTATTTTTATTAGTTTTAAGGAATTGTATAATGGATAAATTAAAGCTCTTCCCATTGACCCTTATTAGCGTAAAAGGAGGCTAACCACTAAAAATAAATTATTATGTCAGACAAAATATTGAAATCGTAATTTCCTTTAATTAGTAACCTCGGCTATAAGCTGAAACTTCTGTTGAAAACGCGCTAGTCATTTGTCACCGAGAGTTGTCTAACATTTCTTTGGATTTGAACGCAGTACACCAACATGGACAAATGTATGACTATTTTGTTCCTTTTATTTAAGCTCCGGCTGTAATGTCACATATATTAAGGAGGGTATTGAGAATTAGCTACCACTCGAAGAAATGATCCATATACTCCTCCTTTGGAATGATGTCAAACCCCGATCACGAGATTTAAGAAGGCCTCGAGGGTGGAGTATCAGTGTATTCCTGAACACACCCTTTCGACCCTTCTCAGTTCTACCTTGTTATTCACGATTCCTGTTATAGTGTATCTTGTACTGTTTCATTCATGGCGATAGTTATACAGTTTATCCTTTTATATACTTGCTTATGCAACACTGCATGAATGACCTGGACACACTTGCGATGGTCGAAAGACCCAGCAAACACCGCGGGGAAAGGAATGAGGTCGGATCCTCACGTGTGCTGCCACTCGTGATCGACCTGATCGGCCGATAACCTCTTCTTAGAAGTCCTTTACGTGGAGTAGAGACAGCCTACCACGTGGCCATCGTATCGCCCTTTTTATAAACCTCACGAGCCTCAAGAGGCTGAATGATTCCTGAGGGAAATCTTTCACCGCGAATCAGGAAAAAATGCCAAGTTATTCAGCTAAAAATACTAATAATGTAATGAAACATCACATATCATCATCATCACTTTTTTGTAAAAAATAATACTAATAGAAGGAGCTTCATGATTGGCATGTCCAGCAATACAAGAGTAAACAGTAGTAGATAAACTAGTGGCTCAATAGGTAAGTTAATCAACAATAGAAAAAAATTATAAATGTAAATAATTATATAAATTACAAATAAATTTATGAATTGCATAAATTAAACATTTAAAAAAAGTAAAGAAGTATATCGAAAACCTAAAATATTATTATATGCAATATAGTCAGAAAATTACAATAAAATAAGAATAAAAGGAAAAAAAAAATACATATTTTATTAGAAGAATCTATTGATCGGTCAAAGTATATTTATTGATTTTTTTAGGCTATACAGTCATTACGCCCGCGAAAGGAAATACAAACCCTCATAAATAGATTGGTATTTGCTTATACTTCTACCTCAAGCTACAAGCACCCCAAACTCTATTACTATTTCACATCAATTGTTTTTTTATATTGAATGCGAGTATCTGAATAGTATTTGATTCCACTTTGAGAGAAATGCTTAATTGAAATTTTCATTCATATAAACAAAACATGATTTTAAAGAAAAAACATTCCAACTATTCCATCCCAGATTTTCAAAAAACAATAAAACTAAAATTAAGTGAAATAACGAGAATTATTATTCTTACAATACTCTGAAATCTCTTATTGGAGTTCAGAGATAAATATTTCATTCTACGGCTGAATATATTACGTCTTGAACCAAATTTAAAATTCATAGTTTTTAATGAAAAGTGTCGTATAACCCGCAATGTTGCACTTTTAATTATTTTCTTTACCAAGATTTTTTTTGTCAAAGTTTTATATTAAACTGAAATTATTGATCATGTCTATTTTATTTTATTTTATAAATTATTGCCTATATATATAATGAAATACTCGTGGCTACTATATATATAATAAATAAGTACAGGTAGGAGAAAAAGTGTTGTGAACACACAGAAATAAAAAATTATCCTGTGTAAAATCTCCCCAAAAATTTTACTCATTGTTATTTTTTCTTTTTGTGTGTTCATTAAACTCTTTCTCCCACCTGTTTTTATGATATATATATAT
>KZ808498.1:27176-47838 GCA_000696205.2 Oncopeltus fasciatus | reverse complement strand
TTACACATTTAATATATCAATATAAACAAGAAAATATGAAATAAAGAGTGCACTGAATACAGGTAAAGAAAATATTACAAAGAGAAAAATTTTTAGGGGATTTCTTGCCCTTCGTTAGTGAGGAGTGAAGAGAGAGGGTTTAATTTTCTAGAAAGGAAAAAAATATTTATATGAATTTAGAACTTGGTTTATCCAATTTAATTGGCATCTCGAGTCATAGTATCTTATTGATTAGTTATGAAAAGATTTATAGGAGCGTTTCTTTTTCAAGACAAATTCAACTGTATTATTTATAGAATTATTGTGAGATGTTTTTCAGAGATATCTTGTTAGGATTGAGTAGTGTTCTCGAGAGAAAACTTGGACAATTAGTTGCTCGGCAAGCGTACCTTTACTGTAAACAGCAGTGGGGGAGTGTCCGGTAAGGCCGTGTGTTGGCCAATGGCCACTTGGTATTGGCGGGTCGGGGTATTGCGAACGAACGACAACTTCTCATGCATACCGAAACGAGCAGTAGTGTTATGTCCACACTCTGAGCCCTTCTTCAAGGCAGCAAAATCAGTAATGAACCACAGGCTATTATACACTTGTTCAGAGGTGTAGCCCCCTTCAACATCTATATGCCGACATAACGGAAATATTAATAAAATAATAATTATTCCTGTATAAATAATATTTTTTCACACTAGTTTCATGGATTGAAAGACTATATAAAAGGTTTACAAGATAGTCTACAATGTTACAAAAACTATAAGCGTTTTTCCCACTTTTTACTAATTTTCTCAGATTAATAATAAATTTTTGATAACCTTTATTTGCATATTACATTCTGATAAAAGTAAATAAAAACATTTTGTAATTTGATTACAATGAATAATAGAAAATAAATTGACATTAATGAAAGTCAAATGAGAAGTGGAGATGACCAGTGACATCACACTCAAAGATTAATAATATAATAATAAAATACACATTGTTCTTCAGCCAAGATTTTTGCAATTCATTAGCCATGTCTTCCGAAAATATTTTGTGTTTTGTTCAAGGATCTTTCTTATTTAATGTTACGTAATACCCCACTGATATCACATATTTTTCTAAGATTAAAATGATTAATTTAATCCAACCGTTGCAACAATTTGATTCCAAGGATAACCTTATCCTCTTAGGATATATCATTAAGAAGAAAAAAAAAACTCATATGAGACACATAAATTTAAAAAAAAAAACTTTGAAAAATATTCTACTTTGAAGTATTAGAAAAAATATTAACCATGATAGGAAAAAAAATTAATTATTTAATATTTGTGTTATAACCATGCATTAAGAGAAATATATGTTAATGAAAACGATTATAATTATAATGATCACCAAAATGGGCATTTTGTAATATGAATTAGTGTAAAATAACAAGGGAGCAATATGACAGGCCTGGGTTAAGGAGAGATGAAAACAGTTAGCAATAATCCTCAGAAATCTAGGTTTTTTTTCTTGTTATGATTTAAACCATCATATGATTGCAGATACCATGGATGATGGTATTGATGTTTCCGGTTAGATGGGCATTTATAAGGATTATGGTTAAGAGCGGAATGCATAAGGATATCTTTGGCAAGAGACATAAAAGGACACTAACGGAAGGAAGTTAGTTAATTTTGGGGGAGATTCCGATAAACTTCTAATAACGCCAAATTCAGTTCTCTGAAATAAAAAATGTAGTCCTAGAGAGACAGAGAGAGTGAGAGAGAGAGAGGAGTGAGAGAGAGAGAGAGAGAGAAGAGAGATAGCGAGAGTGTTTCAGAAAGAGAGAGAGAGAGAGAGAGTGAGAGAGAGAGAGTTCTAGAAAGAGAGGGAGGGAGAGTTCTAGAGAGAGAGAGGGAGGGAGAGTTCTAGAGAGAGATGGAGAGAGAGAGAGAGAGAGAGAGGGGGGGGGAGAGAGGGAGCTAGAGGGAGGGAGAATGCTAGAGAGAGAGAGGGTGAGATAGAGAGTGAGAAAGAGGGAGGGAGAGTGCTAGAGAGAGAGATTGAGAGTGGGAGGGGGAAGGAGGGGAGGTGAGATAGAGGAAGAGTGAAGGAGGGATAAAAATTGCATTTGACGAAAAGCAATTATTTTCCCTAAAAATTCAAATTTTCTTTGTGATTGGTTACTTGTGTTGCTTTATAATTACATTTATAATCTCCAATGCGGCATGTTTTGTTCTGTTGTTTGTATTTGTGTATGGGTGTGTATGAGCTAAGTAATAAACAAAATTGAAGAATTATGAATTACAAAACATTTTAGTTTATAAAGAACGGGTTACTTTCCGATAGATAGCACTCTCCATTAGTTACTTTCTCCCATAAAGGGCGATTTGTTTGAATTTGTTCTATATTTTGTGAGTTCTTCACTATTGTTTATCTTGCTTTTCATTTAAATTCGATGCAGTGGCGAGTATTTCTTTCTCTCTTAGTCAAATATTTATTTTTAATATATTAAATATCATATTTTATTTTTTACACCTATATTCTCTGATAGAATTCTATACATCTAAATTATATATGTTTATGTGTGTTGAGAGTTAATCCCCAACTGTACTCGACAGGGGCGATTGTGATTGAAAAGGTCTTGACAAGACATCGTGTTGTTTCGCGGCACTAATAATAAGTGTTTGTATTATGACGTTTACACACACACATATTACACGTATTTTATGTTATGTGAAATCTTATTTTTATGCATTCTCAAACCAATAAAAATAAATTGCTAAAAAAAATAGATAGAAGCATTATCCATATGAATTCGCTTAAAACATTGGCTTCTGAACCTAATTAAAATTCATAGAAATTTATTTGATACTTACTAATATTTTTAAGTTAGATACAGGAATGATATATACCATATAATAATAAGATTTATGTGAACGCCAACTTAATCTAATTGTAAAAGTAGGGAAACGATTTTAACTAAATTTTCTGCTAAAATAATTATAATGATTTTGGAGATTATTTATACATTTTTATTAAATTTCACTTGGAAATGTATTAAAATTCTATTACTCTAAGAAAACATATAAAAAATCGGAAAATTTATGATAAGGAATTAGATATGTTAAAAGAAAATATCTAAGTAAAATATGCTTATAAGGGTAAAAGTTAATTTTCAAGTTAGGTCTTACCATAAATTGGGACTAGTAGTGAACAGGTGAGCTTGACTCCACCTGCGTTCAGTGACTCGATGCAAAATGCCCAATTAATGAGACAAAGGCGGTCCTCGAACCTCGCCCCTAAACGGCACGTCAGAGAAATCAGAAAGGAAGCCTCTGTAGATCTGAGGAAACGTGACCTATTGTCAGTCAGTTCCTGAGAAAATATGGGCCAGCCCACACTCGCGCCAACTTCTCTCAGCTGATTGTATAAATTTGTGAGAGATCATTTATTTGTCAGAGATCATACTTTAAGTTGGCGCAAATACGTATAACTGGACGCAAATATTTTTCAAAGACACATTTACAAAATATCTAAATTGAATGCGAAATGCAGGAATTTGGTAGTAAAACTATACTTATTATCTACCCAAGGTTGATTATGTAACAGTAACTGTGTTTAAATTTTAAAATTATTTTCAGAGCAAGATTACACTGCCTGATCGCTTTCCAACAAAAAATCTTTTGGGGATCGGAAGGGCAGATCAGTGTGAATGAGAAAAGAAGAAGAAAACTACCAATCACTGCATAAGAAATATATATTGAACAAACAGTGTGTTATAAAGCACACAATTATTACATTATACGAATAAACATTCAAATAAATAATTATATAAAAAATGTTTATGAATCTTTAATTAAATCTTTAATCCTTTCCGCAATAAAAACAATTACTAGACAAATTATTAGAGATTCATTATGGATTTATTAAGCATAAATTAACTAATTGTTTTACAGGTTATTAAGCATTAATTAACATATTGTTTTACAGGTTAAATAGTATTATTTGTATTTAATTTAATCAAAAGTTGTCCGTATCTCTTCCCTGCTGAACATCTGTAAGTTATAAAACATTATTGCTTTAAATTAACTTAACTGTTCACCGGAGCACTTAAAGTGGCGTCAACATAAGTCAGGGAACTATCATCGAGAAATAATTTTATTACATAAATATATAATAATTTTTACGTTTTACCAATTTTAAAACGTTAAAATGTTTTATAAAAGAGTAATTTTATACTAATATATTTTTTGCACACACACTTACACCCACCCACCCGGGTTAATGTGGTGGGTACTCCCCTCCCTCCCATACGCACATTTATATATATATATTAAATAATGGAACATAGATAAAATTTACCTTATATAAATATTATAATTAAAATATAAGGATATATATAATCTTATAACGTATTATTTAAAATACGTTACAAGATTTCATAAAAAAAGTTAATTTACAATAAAGGACAAAGGTCAGAGTATATACAATAATAATTATTAAGCAATAACAAAGCTAAGCCAATAAATTATTTAAGAAACCTTGGTTCATCATTATCTAAATAAATTTACAGGTTCCAATTTTAAATTGTAATGGCAGTTTTTTTTTTTGCATTTTAATTAGAAAATTACAAATCAAACTCTAAAATAGCTTGAGGTGGCAACATTATTATATTTAAAACTAAATGAGCAAATTGAAACTTCAAATAAAATAATATTGTTTTTATATATTTTAACCATGTTTTTGAAATACAATACAAATAATACAGCAAGGTCATCAGTGAAGAAAGAAATGTAAATTTAATAAAGAGAATAATTAACTAAATAATAAATAAAAATATATACTCCTAGCTTAGTTGATGAAACACATTTTATATAAACGTTTTTTAAAAAAAGTTTATGGAACGTAGAAATATCATCTGACTAGTTCGGACTATGTATTGATATTCATTGTTTATTATTTCATACCTTTTATAAAAATTTTAAAATATATTGTTCTCAACGAAACACAATTCAAACTCAAAATAGAGTATCAAAATATTCTCTATATAAATTGTTATCAGTAATAAATGTAAAATTTACGGCGCACTATGTATGTTAAACAAGCCAGACAGATATAACTTGCAGTGCTGTCGTTATTTAAGTTGAAGGAGATTTTGATGAGAAAAAAAAAGTTTTATTGTGCAGCTCAATATTTTATACTGCGAATTGCTATGAATACATGAGGAAAAAAATTGAAAATTTGACTTGGTCATTATTTTTAGCCTGACTCAAATTTAGCCCGGCATCCCACAGATTCCTTACAATCACTTTCATTTAGGGTTAATGAAGCCACAGTATTAATTATTTTCAATACAATGCCAGATTAATGGCAGAAATACAAAATCCACATGACTCTACTTGTAAATATGGTAAGGAAAGCCAATTGAATTGGATCAATTATAGATTAAAGTAGAATAGATGAAAATAAAAAGGAGGTGAAAAAGGCTGAAGCAGCAGCAAAAATTGACACAGTATTAATTTCACAACAGTATTAACTGTATTAAACAGTATTAAACAGCCGTAAAAAAATTATAAAATAAAAATCTTTACTGTAATAAAAGGAATGGTTGCCAAAACACGAAAAATTAAATTCAACATTAATATGGAGTAGTTTCTAAATACGGACAACAAACGTAATGTAATGAGTCGACACGGAGAAACTAAATAATATCTCTTCAGCGTAAAACTAACGAAAAAAAAAGTGTGATAAAACTTTCAGAACAAGACTCTGACCAACTAATCACAAGACAAATATTAAAAAATAAGCGCTTCACAGTCCTAAAGAAGTAAATTCAAGGGGAGAAAAGACAATTATGGGGTTAAGAGAATAACAATCGTGATTTTATACACCCTTATATCTTATTTTTCAATGACAAAGATAATTTAAAATAAGAAGCGTAAAATTCAGTTTTCTATTACATATTTCCTTCAATTAATTTGCGAGAAACTTTCGATTAGAAAGGTATTTATTTACAATACTGTGGATTACGATAATAAATCTCTTTCCCTCTTCTTCTTACCATTTACAGTCATTGCTTTTAACTTTTAGTAATAAAGAAAATGAGAAGATTCTGAAGGAATTAATTTTCAGAAAATGAAATTTTTTCTCAAACAGAATGTTTTGCTGAATGACTATTTCAAGTAAAAGTCGTGTAAGCAATATATTAGCATTTATTGCATTTTAGAGTAGTGGAAGACCACTGGTAAACCTCAGTTTTATGTTCCTCCATAACTCAAGAAGATATAAATCTTCAGAATAAATATTTAATTTAGTTGTGGTATTTTATCCCACGAAAATTTCAAACAATTATTGAGAGGGAATAGAAAATAAAAAACTATCTGTCCCAGCCAGGAATCGAACCTGGATCTCCTGCTNCTGATTGGATAAAAATAAAAATAAATTTCAGAATGATTTTATTAAATTTAGGAATTAGGAGACCAAAGAACGAACTTTTATTGAAAATTAATTTCGTCCTGTGAAGTGATGGTTCTGAATAAGCAAATCATAAAAAAAAGTGCTCCTTACACATCATTTTCATTGAGAGAGGAAAGGGCCATTCAAGTCACAACAAAAAGAACACGTCATGAAGCTGTGAAGTACTATAAGATCATTCATAATTCAATGACTTTAAATTTCTGTGTGTGATTAATGTTTTGTGTATGAGTTAAACTTTTTCAAATAAATTTCATTTTAAATATTTATTAATTACATATGTATTACCTGTTAAATAACCACTTTATGTTATTGTATAAATACTTTTTTCTGGCCAAGTTTACGAAATTTATGCTTTATCTATACCCACAAATAGAAATTTGTTATTCATATTTGTTGATATTAACTTTAGGCTAGGCTTTTCTAAATTATTTGGAAGTCTTTATGTATATTTATATGTATATGAGGATAGTGGGTCTCTCCCTCCTGGGTGTGGGATGCGGTTGTGGTAAAATATTGCTCACATATTGTAGTTCTGAATCTGCGGTGGGAGGAGGGATGTGTGAGATGGTTGACCACGATATACGTGTTTGAGGCTGAGATGGAGGCTAAGACGAGGTCTGTGGCTGAGGTTGCTGTTGCTGGTGAGGCTGGCGTCTTGTACGAGATAGAGATCTAGCCCTGAGTTGTGGGTCCGCCTAGGTGGGTTTCTCTGTTAGCTTCTGTTCTTAGATGACATATCGATAAGAGACACCTGGCTGGACAATTCTTGATGATGGGCGCAAGTTTCGGGTTGCAGGTTGCTGCGATGATACTTGTTGATTGTACACTTTTATTTTGATCTGCTTGTGTACATCGCAGCCCCTGTAGCTGGCAGGATGGTTTTTGGAGCAATGAGCGCATGTGGCAGGTTCCTCCCGTCTTTTTTGGCATACGGACCGCCTAGTCAACAAATTGTTGGTAATTATGGCAATGGAGTACCTCTTTTTTTACGTAGGGCCTCGCATCTTCGATAATCGTTTCAAATTAAATATATAAAATTAAATATATTTCTTGAACATTGGGCGTTTTTTCAATATCTATGAAAAACAATGGTAGGTTGACTTACCTGTTCCTCTTCCAGACATTGAGAATGTTTTTCACCACGAACCCTAAGTCAGTGAGCTCTTCTTTGATGTCATCGATTAGTGTAGTGTGGTGGAGGTTCCTAATAACAACACGTAGAGTCCTCTCTTCTTTTAGCTGGTACATATGGAGTTGGGCGTTTACTGATTTCAGGTAGCGTACTATCTCTCTGTAAGTGTCTGATGAGTCAGGATTGATTTTTGTGTCTGTATTTCGGCGCATACGTATGTATTTTCCACGGCCCACTTTCTCATCCAGCTATCTGTACATCAGGCCTAACTTTGATATTTTTTAACGAATATTTTAACGAGGTTTCAGAGGTCTCCATGGTCTCTTCATTAGAGAGCACATATTCAATGTTCTCTGTAAAAAATGGTGACGTCTCTGTGAGCTGTGAAGTAGTGGTCTGAGCGCGGTCAAACGACCCGGTATCGGAGGGTGAGACTGTTTGTTGATGTGGGTTATTAACCGGCGATGCAGTTCTACTTGCTGTGGAGGTGTGTATATTTTCATTTAGGCTGGAAAATGCAGGTGTCTTCGTGGGTTTATTTTTTTCTTGTTTTATTTTATTTTTGGGGGGCGACATTTGTGAGCCTCCCGCTAAATGGGAGCGCTTTCCTTTCAGGGCTATTTTATTATGATGGTAAGCATCTCCCATTACGTAAGTAATCAATAAACAGTAAATATAAATATTTACTGCTCTTTATCGCTAAGCCGGGAGACCGAGCAGAGATTAGTTTATCTGTTTAGCCGATATTGTAAGCCGGCCGATAACAGCCGGCTGGCTGGGAGCTGGAAGGGACGCGCCTGACCAAGCTCGTCTGCCTATATACTCCTCGCTACTAAAAAGAATTGAGTATTTCACTTAATTGCTGTGCGTTTTTTTCTCGGTGAAATTCCTCGAAGCTTCCTCAATGTCTTTAGGCTGGCCACATCTTCAACTGTGGCCAGTTTGGTAACAACTGAACATTTCTAAAGAAACGATTGCAGAGGGCCAACAAAACACGTCCTCTCTCTACAATGACAGCTGTCGAACTCACAAAAATAAATGATACATTGATAATATAATAAAATGGTATTTATGTCTGACTACTGATTCTAAGCGGGCTATCTTGGTCCTAAATGTATTTCTGATCATCAAAGTACATTAATAATTATGTCCAATGTTACATGACCCTTTGGAATCTCTAATTAGAAGGAAGACAATTGACTACGTCACTTTTGGGCAAGCAGAGAACCCTAGCTGGACGTAACCGATTCGTAACACTTCTGTTTCACAAGGTCCTCCAGGAGTTACCAGGCTTAACCAGCTAATTTTAGGAGCAAGAGGTATATTTGCTCTTAGCCATTGTCCATCTATTTATATCTGGCCTTTATACATGAGATACTGGTGTTCTTATAAACATCCGTCCTAAATCAAATGTGGCTTAAATAAAATGAATTAATGTAACTAATAAATTGCTTTAGGTAGTGAAATAAGGTATAAGAATTTATAAAAGTTCATAAAATGATATTTTTTATTAAATTCAAGGGTAAATAACTATCTTCTTCTTTATCTTTCTCTCTAAGTACTTTACAACATCGAGGTGTCTTATTAACCCTGTATTTTCATGTGTCCTTGTCCTCTCATGCTGAAGACTATTTCGTTTCGGTAATTATATGCATATCTGTAATGGTAATTGTTATATTCCAATACTCAAATCTCAATAAAGACTTAAGCCAATCTGTGGTTAATAGACTTTTTTTTCTTTACTGCTATAAAAGAATTCGGTCTCGTTAATTTGCTTTAAATTATAGTTAAAATTTTGATAGTCATTTGAATCAAAGGAAAAGAATCCAAACATATTTGATTTTCGAAGTAGTAATATATGGTCTAGTAATAAGTCGTTACAAGGAAGAAACAATTCATCTTTTGAGTGTTATTTTGCTTAAAATGATCTAAATGCACTTATAAAGTAATTCTGAATAATGTATAGTGTACACAGAGATTAAATTCGTATTTGTGTAATATATATTTATGGTGTCAGAACAGCATTTTCTTAAACTGCGTCAAGATCAGTTAATTAACATTGCTAAACAATCAAACTCCTTCTTACACATTTATTAATGATATCATTTAAAAATTTTCTCTTTTAATTTTCTCTCTTTACTATATAGGATAATTTAAGTGTGCCACTGGTCACCTTCTCTCCTTATGTGATTTTATTTTATTTTATTTTTTTACTAATAAATATTAACAAGTACCTGTTATGGAGTTTAATTCACACTATTATTTTAAATGAATGCATAATTAAATTCCTATATTGTAATTTATTTATTCTAAAAATTACCTTATACGATGTCAACTAACTACTCAGTTTAAAAACATATATATTTCTAGTTTTATTAATTAGTAGTTCATTAGAAATTAAATGCAATAAGTGAGTGAATTACCAAACAAATAATTTATTATTCATTTTGTCTTGGTATTCCGTAATAGTGACTTGTTGGGATGTGTTTTTATTGGGGTTCGGTCAAGGTAGATCCAAAAAATAGAAATTAAAAAAAATGTATTTTTCAAAATTATCTGCCAACATTTCGTGCCAACATTGTAAGCCATCTTCAGGGCTGTTGAAATAAAATGTCAAAAGAGTACAAATAAGAGTAAAAATGAAATGAAAATGAAAATAGATGATTTACAATATTATGTTACATATCAGCAGGACGTCCCCTCTCGTCTTCATGATAGGTAGGTGTGGTCAATTGTTTTCTGCTTACTGAATTCTTCTACATAGTTTATTACATTCATACTTTTAATTACGCATTAAATTGAATTACGGCAATTCTACATTAATATATTGTAAATAATAATTTATTTATAATTTTTTTACGTTACTCAATAAGTATTCTAGCAAGAATATATGAAATAAAAATATAAGAAAAAGCGCTAAATAGAAAAGCTTCAGAAGATATTCCACTGGATCGAACAAGTATTCGTTTTTTTCTACTCTAATTTAATTATTTAAAACTTATAAGTAACGGACAAGAAATGGTAGGATTATGAAAATTTTTGTGAATATGACTACTAGTTACATAAACATGATAAAGGTTTATGTCAGTCCCCTCCTTCATAGTTAGGCCGAGAACTTCTTGAACTCCCTTCGTAGTTTACTAATTCTCTCAATAACATTATATTATCAATTTGGTTACAAATTAAACTTCTAGCCACTCACTCGAGTTCAAATAATTCTTCGAAAATGCCTGTTAGTAAGAGCATAAATAACTTAAGATTGTGGACGCCCGGGTCGGTAAAGCGTGTGTGTGTGTGTGTGTGTGTGTGTGTGCTGTTTATGCACAAATTTTTCAAAAGCTCCGTCATTGCTCCAACGTAAATACCTTGATTTATTTTTAAAAATTCGCTTTCTTTCTTTAAAACGCTCTCTTTTTGGCTATATTGGCTAGAATATACAATAAACTTTTGCTTAATAGATGCCCAAAAACAAAGATATTGGGTAATGTGAGAATGTGTGGAAGGCTTCGTATCAAATGCAGTGCATGATTTTGTTGAAGCATGACTTCCTCAACGTCAGAAGTCCGCCTTCGTCAGAATTAAAAAGCAGCTTTCGCAGAAAACACAGCAGATATTTCTTTACTTCTCCTCTTCGGTAAAAATATTCATTCTAAAAGCAACAATTTGTCATTCTCTGTACTTTTATTGTGTGAAGTATATCCAAATATGGTGGTACCGATATGAAATTTTATTTTGAATATCAGATGGTTTTCGAATGGATACTGAGAGATTAGTTACTCCTTTCTGGACTGATTAGAGAGCAGTGTAAAAGAAAGACATTCTGTATTTCAACGAAGAGATAATAATGGCGTTTTTTATGCTCATTGCAGTTTTGTTACATTACATTCACACGAACAAGACTTTCATTTTTCCATATTTTATCTATTTTACTCTTTCATTATTAATATACATAGATGAACTATTTATTCTGGTAACAAATATTCCATCACTTTTTCTTACCCCAATATGATTTATTGTAGTTTCAATCATCTTTCAAAAAAATTGTTAACTTCCGGTGTAACTTAAAATATATTAAAATTTTCTTAAGCGTCATCTGAAAATCTTGATCATAACAGTTCCTTGTTCCTTCCTGGTTCTAAGGACGTCTCCTTTAATGTTAAAATTATGTAAGTCTTACAGATCAGTGTTACGAATTTTTTCCTAACGTTCCGTCATTTGGTGTAATTAGTAACTTAGAAGGGGGAATCATTCAAAAGTTTTTAAAATCAATTTCCGGGATTATAGTACTTCCTCGTGGTGGGTTTGAAAAAAATATGGAAGACCCCGGATTGATGAGATTCGCCAGCCTACTGGTGACAACAAATCCAAGGGAGAAAAAAAAAAAGGTTAGGAGAGGGTTTAAGACAGCATATAAAATCTAAAACTACCCGATCATGTATCTGAATGATTTTATGTAAGCGATTAAAGTAGATATAGATTACAAATACCTTCACACATACATATCTATAATGGGAGGCGGCTCTAGATCCTTCAAGTCTAGGAAGCCAACCGAAAAAACCATGATTATTTTCAATTCTTCGAACAGGATAGTAAATACTAAATGACGATTCTACGGTTCATACAAAAAGACTGGTTCGTTTAAATAGATATCAACATTTCTATGTTTCTGACAATGTGGTTTTCCAGCAGTGAATTAAAAACTGATCTAAAATTATAATTTTCTCCTTTTATTAAAAAGAGTAGGTTTTCATCACTTGGTGCTAAACTTACTCAAGAAATGTTTACTATCAATATTATGAATGAAAAATTACTTTATATTATTACTATACAATCAATGTTACACATATATTTTTTATAGTAATTTGTATGATAATTGTGAATTAAAACAAGTCAGAAATAACCAAGGAATTATATATATTCCTAGTATAATATTCAAATAGTGCAACCCCTAGCAATCGTTAAGGGCCAAAAACTTGAAAAAAAAAGTTTTCATTAACAAAACAACTTAAACATTAAAAAATAAATCAATACAATATTCTTATGAATGTAGCATTAAATTAAGTAAAATATCATTCATTTATTTTGGTTACATTTACATTTGCAAAATTTAATATTCCTTTTGTTTGTGGGATGTACTTTTGCAATTTGTTTTCTAAAACGTATACTCTTTCCTTACTAATTTTTTTCACCAACAGTTCAATTTATAACTTAAATTACGTTATCCTAATCCCTCTATTATCTCCTGTTGCATTGTAGTCTCTAATCCTAGCTTATCGCGCAAGATTTTTTTAGTTTTATTGTTTTTATTCTCTGTGGTTACATTAGGTTACTGAAGGGTAGTTGCCTTGGCCTTTTTTCATTCCGCGATAAGGTCTTTAATTACTTAGTTTAATTTAATTTATCAAAAAATAATAGTGAAAAAATAACATTAAACACTGGAGTTTAGATTATTTTGTAACTGCATCGTATACATTCAAGTCTGTATAAGATTTCTCTATAGAACTTATAATTATATAGTACAAATCATAAATAAACCTTAATGGTTTTAATAATTTAATCTAATTTGAATAATTTTTATCAATTATTTCAATTATCAATTTAGTTATCATATTATTAAAAATTGTTTATTAATAAATCTAATAAATACATGTACAATTTTTTTTCTATTTTTTTTAAAGAGCCGGATTACGTAGAGCGATTTTAATAGATTTTCACCATGTTTATAGAAAAATTATAATACAAAGGCGAAACTGAAATTTATCTGTTCATTCAAGAGAGAAAAAGACGTTCTTATGGAAGGATCACTAAATTTCAAAGGGTAACCTTATTCCTAATCTACCTTCAGTGAATAATCAGTTCCCCTCAAGATGGATTTCGAAGTGAAATTGGTTATTTTATTATTGATTAATTACATTACGGTTGAAATGCAAATATAATTAAATGCTATATAATTAAAGCAATTGATAGATTACCTCTTGTTGCTGAATTCTCTTGGTCTGAACTTTCCGCCTCCCACCACTTCCAGGCCACACAGTTTCCTCCGACTTGAATTCCTGAACCCCTCGACTGGATCTCAAAGGATCGCGAGGGCGCGAACTTTGAGCACGTGACCAGGACTCCACAGCCCTTCCACGCCCCAAGGTGAAAGATTGAGTCGAGGTGAACGCGCATGGCATACTTTGGTCGTGTGCAGGTTCTGATTCTTACCCGTGCTTTGCCGCTTCTTTAGATGATTGTTAAGTGGAGGTTAACATGTTTTCTTCAATTTATTACTATGTATCTTTCGTTAAATGAACAATTAATGTAAATGGTTCACTGTCGCATAAAGTAAAAGAAGTTAAAGAAATGTTTTAAATACAAAATAGGTTATTTTAATAACTGTAGTGTCTTATATCCCAATAGAATTTTACCATAAAAAGAATATCCAGAACTGTACTAACAAAAGAGACATACTCTTTTACACGTCTCGCCACAAAAGTAATTTATTACCAAATTCATATGATATTCTTTTAATAAAAGTTATGAGAATTTCTGTGTTAGTTTTGTAATGATTTTTCACTGAGCTGAAGCAAATATAGAATTTTTTCAAAAAGTTAAATAAAAGAAGTAAAGGAAAATCAACTTTAAAGATCTTTATAAACATAAATTTTGATTGTCAATTAAACTTAGACTGATGAGTCTGTCTTCACTCCTCATCTACGAAGTGCGAGTGATCCCCGAAAGTTTTACTCCTTTTGATTTTTTTTATTGTGTACCTATGCACTAGATTCTCTATCCCACCTGTTCTTGATTACTATATATCACATCCGCGAGTGCTTCATTTTCTATACATACTCTTTCTCTCTCTCTCTCCCTCACTCTCTCTCTCTCTCTCTATATATATATATTTTTTTTTCGTAGTAGTTTCATCCCAAACTCTTTTTTCTACTAAGTATTCATGTCAGTTTGGGATGAAATTACTTAGAAAAGGACTGCTTAGGAGAAATATAATGTTCCGTTAAATTGAAGTAGAGAAAGTTAAATCGTACAGAGGAATGTACAACTATTAGGACTTATAAGTTATTGCAGTGTTTGATGTTTTGTGACGTAGCAGAGAGGGCTCGTGTATGAAATTTTTGTAAATATACTTTTCTAGCATAGTTTTGTATGAGAGGTTGTGATCATTTTCTGATTGGATAAAAATAAAAATAAATTTCACAATGATTTTATTAAATTTAGGAATTAGGAGACCAAAGAACGAACTTTTATTGAAAATTAATTTCGTCCTGTGAAGTGATGGTTCTGAATAAGCAAATCATAAAAAAAAAGTGCTCCTTACACATCATTTTCATTGAGAGAGGAAAGGGCCATTCAAGTCACAACAAAAAGAACACGTCATGAAGCTGTGAAGTACTATAAGATCATTCATAATTCAATGACTTTAAATTTCTGTGTGTGATTAATGTTTTGTGTATGAGTTAAACTTTTTCAAATAAATTTCATTTTAAATATTTATTAATTACATATGTATTACCTGTTAAATAACCACTTTATGTTATTGTATAAATACTTTTTTCTGGCCAAGTTTACGAAATTTATGCTTTATCTATACCCACAAATAGAAATTTGTTATTCATATTTGTTGATATTAACTTTAGGCTAGGCTTTTCTAAATTATTTGGAAGTCTTTATGTATATTTATATGTATATGAGGATAGTGGGTCTCTCCCTCCTGGGTGTGGGATGCGGTTGTGGTAAAATATTGCTCACATATTGTAGTTCTGAATCTGCGGTGGGAGGAGGGATGTGTGAGATGGTTGACCACGATATACGTGTTTGAGGCTGAGATGGAGGCTAAGACGAGGTCTGTGGCTGAGGTTGCTGTTGCTGGTGAGGCTGGCGTCTTGTACGAGATAGAGATCTAGGCCTGGGTTGTGGGTCCGCCTAGGTGGGTTTCTCTGTTAGCTTCTGTTCTTAGATGACATATCGATAAGAGACACCTGGCTGGACAATTCTTGATGATGGGCGCAAGTTTCGGGTTGCAGGTTGCTGCGATGATACTTGTTGATTGTACACTTTTATTTTGATCTGCTTGTGTACATCGCAGCCCCTGTAGCTGGCAGGATGGTTTTTGGAGCAATGAGCGCATGTGGCAGGTTCCTCCCGTCTTTTTTGGCATACGGACCGCCTAGTCAACAAATTGTTGGTAATTATGGCAATGGAGTACCTCTTTTTTTACGTAGGGCCTCGCATCTTCGATAATCGTTTCAAATTAAATATATAAAATTAAATATATTTCTTGAACATTGGGCGTTTTTTCAATATCTATGAAAAACAATGGTAGGTTGACTTACCTGTTCCTCTTCCAGACATTGAGAATGTTTTTCACCACGAACCCTAAGTCAGTGAGCTCTTCTTTGATGTCATCGATTAGTGTAGTGTGGTGGAGGTTCCTAATAACAACACGTAGAGTCCTCTCTTCTTTTAGCTGGTACATATGGAGTTGGGCGTTTACTGATTTCAGGTAGCGTACTATCTCTCTGTAAGTGTCTGATGAGTCAGGATTGATTTTTGTGTCTGTATTTCGGCGCATACGTATGTATTTTCCACGGCCCACTTTCTCATCCAGCTATCTGTACATCAGGCCTAACTTTGATATTTTTTAACGAATATTTTAACGAGGTTTCAGAGGTCTCCATGGTCTCTTCATTAGAGAGCACATATTCAATGTTCTCTGTAAAAAATGGTGACGTCTCTGTGAGCTGTGAAGTAGTGGTCTGAGCGCGGTCAAACGACCCGGTATCGGAGGGTGAGACTGTTTGTTGATGTGGGTTATTAACCGGCGATGCAGTTCTACTTGCTGTGGAGGTGTGTATATTTTCATTTAGGCTGGAAAATGCAGGTGTCTTCGTGGGTTTATTTTTTTCTTGTTTTATTTTATTTTTGGGGGGCGACATTTGTGAGCCTCCCGCTAAATGGGAGCGCTTTCCTTTCAGGGCTATTTTATTATGATGGTAAGCATCTCCCATTACGTAAGTAATCAATAAACAGTAAATATAAATATTTACTGCTCTTTATCGCTAAGCCGGGAGACCGAGCAGAGATTAGTTTATCTGTTTAGCCGATATTGTAAGCCGGCCGATAACAGCCGGCTGGCTGGGAGCTGGAAGGGACGCGCCTGACCAAGCTCGTCTGCCTATATACTCCTCGCTACTAAAAAGAATTGAGTATTTCACTTAATTGCTGTGCGTTTTTTTCTCGGTGAAATTCCTCGAAGCTTCCTCAATGTCTTTAGGCTGGCCACATCTTCAACTGTGGCCAGTTTGGTAACAACTGAACATTTCTAAAGAAACGATTGCAGAGGGCCAACAAAACACGTCCTCTCTCTACAATGACAGCTGTCGAACTCACAAAAATAAATGATACATTGATAATATAATAAAATGGTATTTATGTCTGACTACTGATTCTAAGCGGGCTATCTTGGTCCTAAATGTATTTCTGATCATCAAAGTACATTAATAATTATGTCCAATGTTACATGACCCTTTGGAATCTCTAATTAGAAGGAAGACAATTGACTACGTCACTTTTGGGCAAGCAGAGAACCCTAGCTGGACGTAACCGATTCGTAACACTTCTGTTTCACAAGGTCCTCCAGGAGTTACCAGGCTTAACCAGCTAATTTTAGGAGCAAGAGGTATATTTGCTCTTAGCCATTGTCCATCTATTTATATCTGGCCTTTATACATGAGATACTGGTGTTCTTATAAACATCCGTCCTAAATCAAATGTGGCTTAAATAAAATGAATTAATGTAACTAATAAATTGCTTTAGGTAGTGAAATAAGGTATAAGAATTTATAAAAGTTCATAAAATGATATTTTTTATTAAATTCAAGGGTAAATAACTATCTTCTTCTTTATCTTTCTCTCTAAGTACTTTACAACATCGAGGTGTCTTATTAACCCTGTATTTTCATGTGTCCTTGTCCTCTCATGCTGAAGACTATTTCGTTTCGGTAATTATATGCATATCTGTAATGGTAATTGTTATATTCCAATACTCAAATCTCAATAAAGACTTAAGCCAATCTGTGGTTAATAGACTTTTTTTTCTTTACTGCTATAAAAGAATTCGGTCTCGTTAATTTGCTTTAAATTATAGTTAAAATTTTGATAGTCATTTGAATCAAAGGAAAAGAATCCAAACATATTTGATTTTCGAAGTAGTAATATATGGTCTAGTAATAAGTCGTTACAAGGAAGAAACAATTCATCTTTTGAGTGTTATTTTGCTTAAAATGATCTAAATGCACTTATAAAGTAATTCTGAATAATGTATAGTGTACACAGAGATTAAATTCGTATTTGTGTAATATATATTTATGGTGTCAGAACAGCATTTTCTTAAACTGCGTCAAGATCAGTTAATTAACATTGCTAAACAATCAAACTCCTTCTTACACATTTATTAATGATATCATTTAAAAATTTTCTCTTTTAATTTTCTCTCTTTACTATATAGGATAATTTAAGTGTGCCACTGGTCACCTTCTCTCCTCATGTGATTGTCTTTTATTTTATTTTTTTACTATTCATTAAATAAATGTTTTTATTTTTAACAGGATGTAATATGTAAATAAAGGTTATTAAAAAAAAACGGAGGACTCGTCGAGGAAAAGTGATCAAAAATTATCTAAGAGACGTTCTGACATTATAGTGGATAAGTACCTCCCTCGCACAAAAAACGGCTTAAGAGGTAGAATGCGAAGAAGAGTTCATAAAACTGGCATTAAGCAAATGGGCGTNTATAATAGTTTTTATATATATTTTAAGTCTACTTGAATCACTCCTTAAAAAAAAAAAAAAATTCTTCTCCTTCTTTTCCTTCCTTCTTGATGCTTTTCAGTCGTGTTCCGTGCCATCGTCCTTATGGAATCCAAACGCTTCCCTTCCCCCCTCTCATACTCTCGCAAGAATGTCACGCCATGACATCATAGGCCTCCGTCTTGAAAACTTTCGTGGACCTAGATCTTAGTCCATTGTGGAATAATTTCCTAGCAGCTGCTTCTTCTCTAGGGGCTCAGAGGCTTATTGACCTAGACTCTGATTGCCTTTATAAAGACATAATAATCTATGCTCCCAAATAATGGTTTTACCCCCCACTATTCTCTTCTAATGGTATTTCTTAAGAAAACCCACCTAGTTAATGTTCTTAATGACCTAGTTCTCACTTACATATAACAAGGTTGGAAGGTAAATTGCCTAAAAAATGTCCATATTTCTATTTTCTGACCTTCACATTTCTTTACATCAGTATTATAAATTAGGTGAAAGATAATAACTTTTCCAACTCTGTAGGAAATTTTTCCATTTCTGACAATAACTGACCTTAGATACGTGTAGTCTCCCACTGTTTTAAAAGTGACCTGCACATCTTTTGGTTATCGCCCTTTTTGATTGATTTATGCATTTGCTTCCTATTCCACTATAGCCTTTTGAAGGTTCTTGGCTGAACCCGTGACGAGCACTATAACATCTGCATATAGGAGGATCTGTGCGAGGACTGTCCTCTGGTTCCATGCCCTAACTACCACTCAAGCTGTCCTTCGCCTATATAATTTTAGGACCTCATCCATCACCACAATAAATAGAAGATTCATGAGACTACATTCTTACTTGACGTCTCTCTGAATATTGAAGATTTCTAACTCCATTTCGCTTATTCTAACTTTTCCCTTTCAGCCTTTATAGCAAGTTTTATTGGAATCTATAAGTTCTTCTGGGACTATTTTTTCCTCTAGGGCTTCCCATTATTTGGCTCGCGATTGGGAATCAAATGCAGGTCGCCGATCCAAAAATACTAGATAAGTATTCTTCCATTTCATCTTTAGCCTTTAGTGAAAACATTTGGTCTTAGGTTTGCTTTGGGTGTCTGAAGGGGCAGCTTGATCTTCCTCTAGGTCCTTCTCCACCTTTTCTCATGGTCTCTTCTCTAGGGTTGATGAGTATTATTTTGGCGACCAAGGTCAAGATATGGTCAATAGTCCTTGCATTCACTTGGGCTTCCTTCTTCATTAATTGAATAATAATTCATTATAAATGATATATTTATTCTAATCTTTAGGAATGCTTATTTCATTAAGTACTCTTTGGAATAGGATTTTTGACGGATGCTACTACTTCGTCCTTCGTCTTCCCATATAGTGCCGTCGTGATCCATCTCTCTTTCTGTTCTTTCTATATCTTTATTATCTTAGCACTGGGATATTCAATTATCTTTATTTATGGGCATTATATGTAGCAGCTAAATTTTGAATGATTTTATAATAATTTAGGGTTTACAAGTATGTAACTCAATATTTATATGTTTATTTTCTTTTTATACTATTTATTTAAATTATTTTGTGACTTGAATGACACTTTGTTCATTCAGTGAACATAGAGTGTAGTTTTTAATAATTCACTTTTGGAAAACCATCAATCGGAGTTCTATTTCCTAAATTATTCAAAATCTCTATTAACCTTATTTTGGTTGTTGATCGAATCAGAAAATAAGCATAAACTCATATTCAAAATTAAGCTGGAAAGAATATATTCAATTCTAAATTTTCAAACATGAGCACATCTTGCTACGCGCAGAGATATCACACGCTATAATCTTATCCTATTAGTTAATGAACTTTTCTCCCTATGTTCAAAAAGAGAGTTTTTTTGACCGTAGATATTATTATCAGATGATTTTAGTTGGTGTTCGTTCAAGGTAGATCCAAAAAAATACAAATTTAAAAAAAAAAGTGTTTTTTTTTAATTTGTATTTTTTTTTTTTTGATCTACCTTGACCGAACCCCAACTAAAATCATCAAATTATTTTCTCCCTATGATTTGAATTTCTCCCTTTCTATTTCATGGAATATTATGTTCTTCCTAACAAATTTCTACCCAAAAACTTCCATAATCACTTCCGAAAGGAACTCTTTTTCTTCTAAGTATTCGTGTCAGCTAGGAAGCAGAATTAAATTTTATAACTTTTCATACGTACTTTCATTTAATACAGGAGATGTACATTTATGTATTATATGCATTATATATATATACGTCACTTTTGGG